>CM077162.1:165796851-165903093 GCA_039583875.1 Platanthera guangdongensis
AAAGTAGAGTTAAGTGTACCTGATAACCTTCATCACATAATTGACTTAGGAAATTAGGTTATGTTAAGTCTCTTACATATGTTACTTTCTGAAGGTCACTGATCCAATCTTCACTATCCCATATCCTTCTGATTGGCCACTGTTTGCATCTCCAAAAATCACCTTTGGTCCTAGCTTGGCTTGTAATTGGATAGATTGCCCTTGCTGCCTATCATGTGTTTGGAGCAACCACTGTCCAAGTACCATGTCTGACTTACCCTTGGACAACTCTTCACCTGTACCTGCAATGAAAAACAAAACTCAATTGTTCTTGACCCAGGTTACCTTGGGTCCTTGATTTGGTTGAAATGAAAAACTAGAAATAACTGATAATGCAGGCTGAGATTTGTAACCTAAGGGGTGATATCTCCTAGGTGGAATACCCAATCAGCTACTGGATTAAATGTCTTATGAGCTGGTTTGTTTTTGAGTTTCTGTAAGAGAAATATTTTAAGTTTGGTCTTTCTGGGTTCGACAAATTGTTGTAAGTTCGTCGACCAGAGTTCGACGAATAGGGATGAGATCGTCGATCTCTGCTCAGAGAATGACAATAGTCATTTTCTGCGCCCCAAGTTCGTCGACCTCTACTCGACGAACCATACACAGTTTGTCGATCGCAGTTAGACAAATTTTTATACCTGAAGTTTGCATTCAGCGTTCGTCGATCTGGGTTCGACGAGCTGGCCACAATTCGTCGATCTGAGGTCGACAAATGCTACTGAACTTTGTTTTATTAACTATTTTCTGTTTTCTGTTTCTCTTGTCTAGGGGTCTTGGGTTGTTTTCTGACATTGGTTTGTCTATTAACTTTTCCTTTCCCTTAGCAGAGATAAACTTGATGGGGGTTGTAAGAATATTTTCTTTATTATGGGGGGTAAACTTGATGAAGCACCCAAGCCCAGCTTGCCATTTAATCTGGCATTCACTGTGTTTGTGATGTCCATCAGCTTGAGGCTTCTCCCATTGAGAGATTGCTCAAGTTGTTTGGCCTCACATAATTCAGATTTTAATTTAATTATTTGTTCATTATCTAGATTTAATTGATCTGTTAGCTTAATGTTTTCTGAGTTAACTGATTCAAGATTTCCTAGTCTTTCTCTAAGAGTTTTATTTCCTTTTCTGAGTTGATTAAGTCTAAGCACATAACATTAAATTCAACTTTAAATAAATCAGTAGTGAAATCAAAGCTAGAAATAACCTGATCTGCCTCTGAGTCTGAGGCTGCTTCATCTTCAGATTCTTCTTCTGATCCAGAATTGTTCCTGGAGGCATCAATTGCCATAAGGCACACCTCCTTGGATCTTGCTTCTTCCTCTTCTTCACTTGAACTGGAAGAGGATGATTCTTCTTCAGTGTCACTCCAAGTCTCAGCAACAAAGACCTTATCTTTCTTTTTATATTTGCTGGAGGAGGGTCTGTTGTTGTGCTTTCTTATGGAGTCTCTTTCTTTGTTTTTCTCCTTCTTCTGAGTTTCTGGACATTCAGAGATGTAATGTCCAGGCTTTCTGCAACCAAATCACACAACCTCCTTGGTTGGTGTCTTGCCATACTTGGGCTTATCATCCTGTCTGGATGATTTCCTTCTAAAATCTTTCCTAGCCATCTTGTAGAACCTTTTAGCAAAGAGGCTCATGAGTTCCTCATTGGAAGTTGATGTCTCATTTTCCTCAGATGCTTTGAAGGATATGTTGTGCTCCTTTCTCACTGGAGTTGTTGCCTTCTATTCTTCTGCTTCTCTTGATTTGATCAGCTGCTCATAAGATTTTAATTTGCCTAGTAGATACTCAGTTGATATCTCATTGAGGCTTCTGGCTTCTTTGATTGACCAGATTCTGGAATCCCAAGAGCTAGGGAAGCACATCATTATCTTATCATTCTCCTCTGTCAAGGTGATGTCCTTATCCAAGTTTTGAGTTCATTGATGATTGAACTCAACCTGTTGTACATGTCAGCAACTGATTCTGTCTCATCCTTTTTGAAGTTCTCATACAGGGAAATGAGATTGGATCTCCTGTCTTTCCTCTCATCTGCTAAGCCAGCTACCATTTGGTTAAGGGAGTCCCAAATGGCCTTGGCTGAGGTGCACTCAGCCACCTTCTGGAATATGTCATTTGACATTGTCTAAGCCAAGATAGTCATTGCCTTAGCATCTGCCATCTTGGATTTCTTGTAGGCATCAATGTTTTCTGGAGGGGGCACTGCAGTCATGTTGGTTGAAGTGTTGGTAGAAGCTGCAAGTGCTGGAGGTACACTTGTCAGGATAACAGAAAATATATCCTCATCAATAGAGTTCATGTATAACCTGGTTCTTGCCTTCCAGATTGAAAGATATGGTACCTAAACACCTAGAGGGGGGGGGTGAATAGGTGACCTAATCCTTTTCTAACTTTTTGGCAGCCAAATAGTTATATCACAGATTTCTAAGTAGTCTATTATAGCAATCAGCAATAATCAAACATACACAGCACATTCACAGCACAGCACACAGTGATTTATAGTGGTTCCCCAATCTTTGGGTACATCCACTTTCCCCCTTCGCCTATCTAGCAGTGTACTAGATTCGGCCAAACTTCTCCACTGTCTCAGAACCCAAATAGGTTCCTACACCTCAGGCCCAAATCCTTACACCTCAGCTTTCTCCAAAGCCTACACTCAGCCACAAAGGCCTACACTCAGCCACCCAGGCCTACACTCAGCCAATCAAGGCCTACACTCAGAGTTCTTCAACTCCTACACTCAGGCTATCAAGCCCTACCCTCAGCCTTTATAAATTTAGGCTTACAATGCACTCAGATCCAAAGATCCTACAAGTTAAAATAGTATTACAACAAATAACTCAACAACTCAGAAAATAAGAGAGGAGTTGAGAGTTTCTTGCTGAGTTCTTGGAAGAACTCAGATAGATCCAAACTGACTTAGCTTCCTTCAAAGCTTCTTGAGTAGAACTGAATAAGTCTGAATCCTCTGCAGTTGTTCCTTGACCTCTGCTTCTTAAGATCCAGAAGCTTCTGAATCCTTCTTCTCAGCCTAGTTCCAAAGACTGAATTCTTGATTGGAGCTCTCTCTCTCCAACTTCTTAGATCTGCCGTTGGACATCACGATCTTCTTGATTTGTATCACTTGGATAACTTGATCAGCAACCACTTGAACAAATCTCTTAGATTAATCTGAACTCAATCAGAACTTAATCTTCTTTTGTTAACTCTTCACAACAACAACATTAGTTTCTGTAAACAGTCTGTGCCTATTTATAGGCCTGCTTCATGGTAACCGGCTGGTCCGGTTCATAACTGACTTCTGAGATCTCTGACAAGTGCTGTAGACCGGCTGGAACGGCAGCTGTCACGTCATCCAGTCAATTCTTGAAATTCTCTAACTGTCAGATAGTGTCGAGACTTTCTGTTCTTAAGTGTCGACACTTATAGATCAAGTGTCGACACATGCTGTGTAAGTGTCGACACAAGTCTACAAGGTGTCGACACAACTCCTTGTATGTCTCGACACAGATTCTTATTCAGGTGTCGACACTTGGAAATTGAGTGTCGACACAAGTACTTGATATTCTGTAACATGTTAAATTCTTCTAAGTGTCGACACATCTCCTTTGTGTCGACACATCTTCATGTGTTGAAACTGTCAAGTGTCGACACTTCTTCTTGGTGTCGACACAAGTCTTCAATATAGATTATTCAGCTGAGTGTCGACACATTCCCTTAGTGTCGACACTTGTACTTAGAATATTTTTGTAGATATTTTGTTCTTTGCTAAGTGTCGACACAGCTCCTTGTGTCGACACTTTCTTTGAGACTTCAACTGAGTGTCGACACATTGTGCTGAGTGTCGACACTTTCTTCAAGTGTTGACTCTTCTGGTTGTGTGTCGACACATTGTGTTGAGTGTCGACACATACTTCAAGTGTTGACTCTTTTGGTTGTGTGTCGACACATTGTGCTGAGTGTCGACACATACTTCAAGTGTTGACTCTTCTGGTTAAGTGTCGACACATTGTGCTGGGTGTCGACACTTGCACTTAGTCTCTGCAGAATTTTGCTGAGTGTCGACACAACTCCAAGTGTCGACACTTTCTGGTGTAGACACAGCTCTTCTAGGTGTCGACACTTCTGCTAAGTGTCGACACTGCTTCTCTGCATTCTTCTTCACTGAGTGTCGACACAGCTCCTTGTGTCGACACTTTCTGTCTGGTGTCGACTCTTCATCCCAGGTGTCGACACAATGACTCCAAGTGTCGACACTGCTTGTCTGGGTGTCGACACAAGCTTTCTCAAGTGTCGACACTTTCCCTCTGGGTGTCGACACATGGACTTAGAAAGTTTTAGCTTCAGTCCAGTGAATACCTAACCTGCACAAGTAACTCAAACATACATCAAATACATTATGATGTATATCATTGAGTTGGGTGAGGCTTCTTCAAATCAGGTACATTTGACCAATGTACCCAACAATCTCCCCCTATTTGGAGAAGTCATAACCCTTAGTCAATGATATACACCATTCATAATTTAAAAATTACAAAATGATATAAAGCAGATTATAATCAGCAGGGTTAACATGAATATGTAAAACTTCACACATATACACATTTGCAGAACAAATAAGAAACAGACACATTTCAGAACAATCATACTATATTTATCATATATTGTTCCAATATTGTTCCTTATACATTTTCAATGGTGTACAACAATGTTTTTCACTTTAAAGATTACAATAAGCATTCAAGTTTAATTCCTAATCTATTTCTGATCAGGTTCTTTAATAACAATTCCTTTGCCAGATTTGACTTGAGCCTTGACAGCAGCAGCAGTAGGCTCAGCATCAGCAGACTTCTTGCCTTTTGAGTCCTTCTTCTTTTGTTCTTCAGCCTTGATTTTCTGCCTCTCAAAATAATGATAGGGCTTAGGAAAGTACTTGCTGGGCTCCACAGCTGTAGGAGGTAGCTTTCCTAACTTAGCCTTTCTTCTATACTGGACAATGGCTTCCTGCCTGATCTCATGCTTCCTCCATTCTGCTTCTGAGAACCACTTGTTCCTGTCATTCATGTTGTCTTTGGCAGCTTTCCAGGCAGTTAGAATGATATTTCTAGAGGTAGGGCTCCATTGTTCAAAATCTGGCTTTAGTTCAGCTTGTTCCCTAAACCTCTTCTTTGACAACCTTGCCTCTTCTTCTTTGTCCAAAGCCTCTTGCATAGCTGCAGTAATAGGTTGAACAACCTTTTTCCAGAACAATATTAGACTTGCCCTCAGTTGGGCTGTACATTGTCTGCACTTCTACATGAATCATTTCAAAATCTGGAGGTGGATAAATGACTTGAGCTACTTCTTGTGGCTCACCTCCAAAATATGCAGGGTTCAGTCCAGATTCAGCAACTTCATTGTCATCACACAGGGGAGGATATCCAAGTGTAGCCCTGATTGAATTTGATATCCATTTTGCATGCTCAGAACTTGCCTTGACTAACACTCTCTCCCCCTTTATGACTTCTTGAGCAACATGATCTCTGACATCATCCTTCTGGAATCGGATTTGACCATCCAAGTACCTGATTCCATCTTTAAAGTAAGGTCTAAGCTTTGTAAGTTGTTCAGAGATTGCTTTCTGGGAATCTTGTATAGCAGTTTTGACAGCAGTAATCTCAGCTTGAAAGATTTTATCAAAATCAGCCTTTGCAGCATCAGCAGATGTAGATGGTTCAGCAGACTTATTCTTTAATTCAGTGACTATAGCATTGTGGGAGGCAGTTAAATTATCATTCATTCTTAACTGATTTTCCAGCACATACCCTTGCTTTAATGCTATATCATCTACTTGAGTCTTGATCTTCTCCTGGTGAGTTGTCCAAATACACCACAGCATTTCCACCCTTGTGGAAGCAGTCAGTCATTTCCTTCTTGTTGAGGTTCATCTCAAACCTTATTGATTTTATATCTTGAGCTAAATCAAATTGTAAAGACTTTTGGCCTTCATCAATATACTTCTCTATGGCTCTCCTGTGCTCATCCAGCTTGATTTGCATGGCTAACTAAGGATTGTTGAGCAACAGTTTGTAGAGCCTTCTTGTAGCTTTGACTTCTTCTTTTGAATACAAACAATTTCTTTTTCTTGGCCCTAGCACTTTCCTCATCCTCAGAGGCAGAGGTGCTGGCAATATCAACTCTATTCTTAGGGCTCTCTGGTTTTTCAGCTTGCACATCACGTGCTTTCTCAGTTTCTGGCTTGTCAGATTCTTCCAGAATTGTCATGTGCTCCCCCTCAGCAGCAGCACTCTTATCTGCAGCAGCAGCATCCTTGTCCATATCAAAATCATCTTGGTCTAGATTCAGAAACAATCTTCCATTGTATATTCAGGTGGAGGCTGTGCAGGAGAAGTTCTTGGTTCTTCAATTACTTGATCAGGAACTACTTCCAGTACAGCAGATGTGTCTTGGATAACAACATCTGGTTCTTGACTGTGTTGCTGAGTTTGCTGATATACATCAGACAAATCAGAATCTACTATAGAAAATTTCAATGTATTTAGATCAATGAGTACCTCTTGGATGATGGTAGTGGCTTGCTCACTGTCCAGAGTAGATGGTTCTTCTACTACTGGAAGCTCCCCCTGGCTGTGATCCCTTTGGATGGGGCTAGCATAAGGCAGCTCCCCCTGGATCTCAGCTACATCTTGAGCAACAGGGGTCTTGACTACTGTCTCCTCTTCTTGCTCATCAGGTGTGAACACCACCTGTTCTTCACTTTCAGAACTGCTTGAGGACTCTTGTGCCACAACAGCAGTTTTTCTCTTCTTCCTGGGAGGTGTGATTTTCTCAGTATCTTGCTTCTCAGGGGTAGGCATATCCTTTGACAGCACCCTTTCCCACCTAGACAAGATCCTCATATCCATTTTTCTCATATGATTGATCTTGCTACCTGCAGCAGTGCTCATTACCTCTGGTATTGTACCAGCCAGGTAGAGACTTATAATTCTGCCCAGATTGGGCTTCTTCAGACTTTCCTTGATCTTTTCATAGATGACCATTGACCAATCTGTTTTTAGGGTGAAGATGATTCTTGTCATGATATTGAACATTGAGGCTGACACCCTGTCATGCCCTCCAGGTTTACTGAGAATGACCTTGCCCACTATCTCTGACAGAAATTTTCCTTTACTGTTCATACCTTTTCTGGTAAAGACAGAACCTATCTTCATCTTAGAATCAAGACCACACCAGACCAAAGCTTCCCTGGTCTTGGATGTAGAAACTTCTTCTTCTTCTTGAGTCTTAGGTAGCTGAAGTACCTTTCTCAGACTTTTGGGTGATACCTTGACCTTGGTTCCATGCACTCTGGATTTGATTCTGTATCCAGAGTCATCCACAGTTGCTCCAGTAAGGAATTCAAGCACTTCCTTCTTCCATATCTTGGTTGGTTCTGAAACAAAGTATTCTAGTCCTGAATTGCTGACTAGGGTAACCACTGACTTGATATCTTGATCGCCATCGTCGAATGCGCCGCGCACAAGTTCATAGCCTTCGTTAACGTTCTCCTCGAGCTTGGGAGCCATTAGGGTTTGGAGAATTAGGCTTGAGAAAAGAGAAATGTCGACACAAGAGTTTTGGTCTCGAAACTTTGAAAGCGTGTCGACAATCAAAGACAAAACCCTATTTATACCTTTCTGATTTTTGAAGATGAACAGGCGGGACAGCTAGCTAAACATGTGTCGACACTGGCACTAAGTGTCGACACAGACTTATAATGTCTCGATACATACGTGTCGACACAAGTTAAGTCAACAGATTTTATGTGTCGACACATGTTTATGTGTCGACACCACTCTACTCGACTAATAGTCGAGACTTTACTTAGAAAATTCTGAGTAAAACTTAAGTGTCGACACCACATTGGATGTGTCGACACCTACTCGACATGTGTCGACACTAACATTCTGAAGTGTCGACACCAACATCCTAGATGTGTCGACACCTTTTTCCTGAAGTGTCGACACTTTTATTCTGTGTCGACATAGACTTGTCTATGTGTCGACACCTTTTTACTTAGCCAATTTTCTATTCTGTAAACTTAGTCTAAGTTTATCATACCTAGTTCAATTTTGAATCTATTGAACTTAGCTTCTTCTAAGGGCTTAGTAAACATGTCAGCTATCTGATTATCAGTTTTAACATATTCAAGTGCAATATCATTTCTTTCTACATGCTCCCTAAGAAAGTGATATTTAATCTCAATATGTTTTGTTCTACTATGAGATACAGGGTTGTTAGCTATTGAAATAGCACTTGTAGAATCACAGTAAAGTGGAGTTCTACTTACCTGAAATCCATAGTCCACTAGCTGATGTTGAATCCATAGAAGTTGAGCACAGCAACTTCCTGCAGCCACATACTCTTACTCAGCTGTGGAGATTGCCACACTAGTCTGCTTTTTGCTGCTCCATGAAATTATTCTTCCACCTAGGAATTGACAGGTTCCAGTTGTGCTCTTTCTATCCTCTTTGCATCCTGCAAAGTCTGCATCTGTATAACCTGTTAGATCAAAATCTCCATTCCTAGGGTACCAGAGGCCTAGATAGGGAGTGCCCTTTAGATATCTCAAAATTCTCTTGACTGCGGTCAAGTGAGACTCTTTAGGGCAGGCTTGATACATGGCACAAACACATGTAGCATACATAATGTCAGGCCTACTTGCAGTCAAGTATAGTAAGGAGCCAACTATCCCTCTATACAAGGTTTCATCTACAGGTTTCCCTGCATCATCCTTGCTAAGAGACATACTTGACCCCATAGGAGTCTTCATGGTACTGGATGAATCCATACCATATTTCCTTATGAGTTCTAGGGTGAACTTGGACTGACATATGGACAAGCCACTTTCAGTCTGTTTAACTTGGAGACCCAAGAAAAACTTTAGCTCTCCCATACTACTCATCTAAAATTGACTTTGCATAAGCTTTGTAAACTTTTTGCAAAGGCTACTTTCAGTAGACCCAAATATAATGTCATCTACATATATTTGGACAAGTATGACTTTGCCTCTAGATTCCCTAAGGAATAGAGTCTTATCTATTTTCCCCCTTGTGAACTTGTTCTCAATGAGGAAACTAGATAGGGTTTCATAACAAGCTCTAGGAGCTTGTTTTAACCCATACAATGCTTTCCTAAGTCTATAGACATAATGAGGTTGAGTTGGATCAACAAAACCTGAAGGCTGCTCCACATAGACTTCTTCCTTAAGATTACCATTTAAGAATGCTGACTTGACATCCATCTGGTAAACCTTGAATCCTTGATAGGTTGCATAGGCCAAGAACATCCTTATGGCCTCCAGTCTGGCTACTGGGGCAAAGGTTTGATCAAAATCAATACCTTCTTCTTGCCTATATCCTTTTGTAACCAATCTTGCTTTATTCTTTATGATGACCCCTTGTTCATCTAACTTATTTCTGTAGATCCACTTAGTTCCTATAACATTGTGGTCTTTAGGTTTAGGAACCAGTTCCCAAACCTTGCACCTTTTGAACTGATTAAGTTCTTCTTGCATAGCTTCAGTCCACTGTGGATCTTGTATAGCTTCTTCAAATTTCTTAGGTTCTATTTGAGACAGAAAACTAAAATATACTGCAGCATTCTGATTTCTGCTCCTTGTCTGAACTCCTTGTCTTGGATCTCCAATAATCAGCTCTACTGGATGATCTCTTAGATGCCTGTTGGATGGTGGCATCCTAACTTCAGGTTGAACTTCTTCAGCATCTGCATCAAGCTGTACTTCTTGTATTTCTTCAGCTATTGGCACATGTAGTTCTCCCCCTGGACAACTGCTATTGCCTTCTACTTGCTGTCTTGCAGCAGGCATCTCTTCTATAGTAAGCTTGTCCAATTTCTTTGTCAAACCTGTGGGGCTGCATACATTGCTAGACAACTCATTGTTAATAAGTTTTGTCTCATCAAAAACTACATGCACAGTCTCCTCTACAACTTGTGTAGTCAAGTTGTATACTCTATAAGCCTTACTATTGTTGCTGTACCCAACAAAAATTCCCTCTTGGGACTTGGCAGCAAACTTAGTTATGTAAGACTTCCCATTGTTAAGTATGAAGCATTTGCAACCAAAGATCCTGAAATAGGATAGATTTGGTTTCCTGCCTTTCACAACTTCATAGGGGGTCTTGTTTAGCCTTTTAGTGATGGTAGCCCTATTTATAACATGGCATGCAGTGTTAACTGCTTCAGCCCAGAAATACTCTGGCAGTGATGTATAACATAGTAGGGTCCTACCAGCCTCTATCAAGGTCCTATTTTTCCTCTCAGCAATGCCATTTTGCTGAGGTGTTCAAGGTGAAGAGAATTCTTGAAATATCCCAAAGTCTTCACACAGTTTTGTCATGCTTTCAGACTGAAACTCAGTGCCATGGTCACTTCTAATTTTGACCACAGTACTATTTAGTTCATTCTGAATTTGCTTGACAAAGCTGTAGAAGACATTAGGTGTTTCAGATTTCTGCCTTAAGAAGAACACCCAGGAAAACCTTGAGTAGTCATCAACAACTACAAAGGTATAGACCTTCCTGCCTAAGCTGTGAACTGGCATTGGACCAAAGAGATCCATATGCAAGAGGTATAAACATCTCACAGCATCTTTGTTATCTATGCTTCTAAAGGTGGATTTAGTCTGCTTGCCCTTTTGACAAGCTGAGCAAATGCCATCTTTAACACACTTAACTTGAGGACCATTCCTCACTAACTCTTTGCTAAAGAGTTTGCTAATAGTCTTGTAGTTAAGATGGGCACGCCTCTTGTGCCATTTGACACAATGAGAGACTGTCTCATCAGCTACAAGACAAACAGGAGAACCATTGTTCTCAATCATAATGTCTAGACAGTAGACATTCCTCTTTCTATATCCTGTCAAAATGATCTCTTGATCTCTTGAACTCTTGATATGACAACCATTTTTAACAAATGAGATGTCATACCCTACATCACTTAACTGACTTATACTTATAAGGTTGTGTTTCAACCCTTTAACATAAGCCACTTGAGTAATGGTAACAAGGTTTGAAGAAATGTTACCAAACCCTTTGATGATTCCTTTTTCAGAACCACCAAAGGTCACTTTAGGACCATTTTTGATTGGAATATAGTCCTTCAGTAGTCCCCTTGTTCCAGTCATATGTCTGGAACATCCACTATCCAAGTACCATGTTGGGGTATGGCCACTTGGATTCACCTGCAAAATAAATTAATGAACCTTAGAACCCAAAGAAAACTTGGGTCCTTGGTGATTGTTAGTTTGCAACATGACACAGCTACCTACTGGCTTTCCACCAGGTAACTTGCTACTCAACTTGGCACTGGCATTGTGCCAACAATCCAAGGCAAAGTGGTCAACCTTGCCACAACACCAACATTCAAACTTATTGTACCTTTGCTTAGGTACAGACTTTGCTGTCTTAACTGCAGCTGACTTATTGAATGTTGGGGCCTTGCCCTTGGGCTTGGACTGATTCTGAACAGTCCTGGCAGGTTTAACAAAACCCAGTCCAGCCTTACCTTTGTGATGAGTAAAATCATCAATCAAAGGTAGAACTGATTTAGGCTTTGAAAACTTTGCAACCAGTTCTCTCTCTTTCTGAATATTTGTCTCCAGTTTCTTAATTTGATCATTCTTAAATGTGATAGTACCCATCTGAATCACTGTAATGTGTTTCAGCCTAGCTATCTCATTCAGTTTTTGATCAAATTGCTTCTCAAATTCTGTTGCAGCAGCCTCGAGATCAGCAATCTCCTTTGCCTGACTTTTGGCAAGGGACTTGCTTTTCTTATAAGCCTGTAACAGCACCTTATATTCATCTATGAGCTGATGAATATCATCCTCAGGCTCAGAACCACTTCCATCATTTGATGAAGATGATTCTGATTCTGAACTAGAACAAGAAACTGAACTTAGAGTTGGACTTTGTACCTGACTAGATCCTGGCTGCTCCAGGATTTTGGTACTCTCAGTCAATGCCATCAGTCCTTGGCACTGGCAGTCTTCTTGTTCATAAATTGACTCCAAGATCTGCATAAATTCTTCTTCTTCTTCTTCAGCAAATAGCCCTATGTAGGCTTCAGCATCAGTATCAGTGTCTGAAGAAGAAATATCTGAAAGAGTCTTCTCATTCTTGGCAACAAAAGACTTCTCTTTCTTCCCTTTGAGGTGAGTCTTTTTCCTGTCACTGGATTCTTTTCTTTTCTCAGGACAATCAGCAATGACATGACCCTGTCTATTGCAGCAGTAGCACACAATCTTTGATCTTGTTGCCTTGCTTGTCTTTGTCTTTTTCCTGTCCTTCTTTGAAGGCTTTTTCTCCTGATTCAAGACTTCTTTTCCCTTGTAAGTAGATGGTCTGGACCTCCACTGTTTCTTCTTCAGGAATTTCTGAAAGTGTCTAGTGAAGGCAGCAAAGTCTTCATCACTTTCACTGCTTGTAGACTTTGTACTGACAGACTCTTCTGACTCAGATTCAACTACCTCTGGAGGTGGAGTTGATGACTTAGTCCTGCATTTTCTGGGAACTTCTGTCTTGAAAGCAACAGTCCTTTCCTTGTGCTCAGTCCTAGTAGATTTCTCCTCCTCTTTCCTCACTGTCAGCTGCATCTCATATGACAATAACTTGCCAAACAGTGTAGGAGGAGGAATTTCTCCCAACTTTGCCATTTCTCTTATGGCACAGATCTTGGTGTCCCAATCTTTGGTTAGGGACCTCATGAATTTGTCATTTAGTTCATAGTTGCTGAACTCTCTTCCATAAGACATGAGTTCATTAACTATTCTATAGAACTTCTTGTAGCATTCAGTGATGCTATCTCCCTTTCCTTGCCTAAAGCTCTCATACTCTTGATTAAGCAAGGACTTCCTATCTTGCCTAACTTCTTCAGAACCTTCCATATAGACAATGAGAGTATCCCACATTTCTTTTGCTGTCTTACAGTGAATTAAGTTCTGAAAAGTGGCATCATCAATGGCACTCACTATTATGTTTTGTGCCCTCTTGTCCATGGTTGCTAGGACAATCTCATCCTTAGTCATCTCAGAGAAATCCTTTGGAGTTCTCTGATTTGCATCAAGAACTGAAATCTTTATGGGCACAAAAGGCCCTTCCTTAACTGTGATGTAGATTCTTGGGTCTGAGGCCTCCATAAATAGCCTTACCCTTTCTTTCCAGATCCCAAAAATTTCCTTTCTGCAAATAGGTAATTTCATGGAACCCAATTCTTTATGATTTTCAAAGGAACCCATGGTTCTTGATTTTCTTGAAGCTGTTTTCTGACCTGGACTGTTTCTGCCAAACAGGATCTCCTTACACTGTTAGTCCTTGTTTTGAGGAACCTCGCTTTGATACCACTTGAAAGATATGGTACCTAAACACCTAGAGGGGAGGGTGAATAGGTGACCTAATCCTTTTCTAACTTTGTTGGCAGCCAAATAGTTATATCACAGGTTTCTAAGTAGTCTATTACAGCAATCAGCAATAATCAAACATACACAGCACATTCACAGCACAGCACACAGTGATTTATAGTGGTTCCCCAATCTTTGGGTACATCCACTTTCCCCCTTCGCCTATCTAGCAGTGTACTAGATTCGGCCAAACTTCTCCACTGTCTCAGAACCCAAATAGGTTCCTACACCTCAGGCCCAAAGCCTTACACCTCAGCTTTCTCCAAAGCCTACACTCAGCCACAAAGGCCTACACTCAGCCACCGAGGCCTACACTCAGCCAATCAAGGCCTACACTCAGAGTTCTTCAACTCCTACACTCAGGCTATCAAGCCCTACCCTCAGCCTTTATAAATTTAGGCTTACAATGCACTCAGATCCAAAGATCCTACAAGTTAAAATAGTATTACAACAAATAACTCAACAACTCAGAAAATAAGAGAGGAGTTGAGAGTTTCTTGCTGAGTTCTTGGAAGAACTCAGATAGATCCAAACTGACTTAGCTTCCTTCAAAGCTTCTTGAGTAGAACTGAATAAGTCTGAATCCTCTGCAGTTGTTCCTTGACCTCTGCTTCTTAAGATCCAGAAGCTTCTGAATCCTTCTTCTCAGCCTAGTTCCAAAGACTGAATTCTTGATTGGAGCTCTCTCTCTCCAACTTCTTAGATCTGCTGTTGGACAGCACGATCTTCTTGATTTGTATCACTTGGATAACTTGATCAGCAACCACTTGAACAAATCTCTTAGATTAATCTGAACTCAATCAGAACTTAATCTTCTTCTGTTAACTCTTCACAACAACAACATTAGTTTCTGTAAACAGTCTGTGCCTATTTATAGGCCTGCTTCATGGTAACCGGATGGTCCGGTTCATAACTGACTTCTGAGATCTCTGACAAGTGCTGTAGACCGGCTGGAACGGCAGCTGTCACGTCATCCAGTCAATTCTTGAAATTCTCTAACTGTCAGATAGTGTCGAGACTTTCTGTTCTTAAGTGTCGACACTTATAGATCAAGTGTCGACACATGCTGTGTAAGTGTCGACACAAGTCTACAAGGTGTCGACACAACTCCTTGTATGTCTCGACACAGATTCTTATTCAGGTGTCGACACTTGGAATTGAGTGTCGACACAAGTACTTGATCTTCTGTAACTTGTTAAATTCTTCTAAGTGTCGACACATCTCCTTTGTGTCGACACATCTTCATGTGTTGAAACTGTCAAGTGTCGACACTTCTTCTTGGTGTCGACACAAGTCTTCAATATAGATTCTTCAGCTGAGTGTCGACACATTCCCTTAGTGTCGACACTTGTACTTAGAATATTTTTGTAGATATTTATGTTCTTTGCTAAGTGTCGACACAGCTCCTTATGTCGACACTTTCTTTGAGTCTTCAACTGAGTGTCGACATATTGTGCTGAGTGTCGACACTTTCTTCAAGTGTTGACTCTTCTGGTTGTGTGTCGACACATTGTGTTGAGTGTCGACACATACTTCAAGTGTTGACTCTTTTGGTTGTGTGTCGACACATTGTGCTGAGTGTCGACACATACTTCAAGTGTTGACTCTTCTGGTTAAGTGTCGACACATTGTGCTGGGTGTCGACACTTGCACTTAGTCTCTGCATAATTTTGCTGAGTGTCGACACAACTCCAAGTGTCGACACTTTCTGGTGTAGACACAGCTCTTCTAGGTGTCGACACTTCTGCTAAGTGTCGACACTGCTTCTCTGCATTCTTCTTCACTGAGTGTCGACACAGCTCCTTGTGTCGACACTTTCTGTCTGGTGTCGACTCTTCATCCCAGGTGTCGACACAATGACTCCAAGTGTCGACACTGCTTGTCTGGGTGTCGACACAAGCTTTCTCAAGTGTCGACACTTTCCCTCTGGGTGTCGACACATGGACTTAGAAAGTTTTAGCTTCAGTCCAGTGAATACCTAACCTACACAAGTAACTCAAACATACATCAAATACATTATGATGTATATCATTGAATTGGGTGAGGCTTCTTCAAATCAGGTACATTTGACCAATGTACCCAACACAGATGACAAACTTGTTAAGATTGCACACTGGAGGTCTGATGCTTGCATAGTTTCTGTTTTGGGCCATGTCTGTGAAGAAATAAATCTAATAACAAAAACAAAACAAACAGATCTAACTAGAGGGATCTTTGGGTTCAGGTGTTAGCCTATGCTACCAATAAGATGTGGTATTTTAACCAACCTGCCTCTGATACCAATTGAAAGTGCAGGTTAGATCTGAAATACTTTACAGGAGGTGAATAGAGTATTGTGCTTACTTCAAAATTTTTACAACTTTTGTTGTAAGCCTAGGTGAACAAGTCAGCAAATACAATAAACTAAGCACAACAACCTATTAATCACAGAACAACACAGCCAAAACAAAAATAAGAGCAACCAGACGACACAAGAATTTTATAGTGGTTCCCCATCCTGGGTACATCCACTCTTCTACTACCCTGGTAGGAACCCACTCAGGTTTTTGATCAGGTGCCTGACACCAATGAGCTTTTGTTCAGATGCTCAAAAACCAAAACCTCAAGTCTTTTGGAAGGAGACTTGCAACCAGAATAATTTTGAAGGGATTTAAAACCCTGTACAGGAATTGGAAAGAAGGGTGATGAGGTCTTCTCTTTCTCAATAACAACTGAGAAGACTTGTGGATTGATGTTAGCAGCTTTTGCTCCCCCTGAGATCTTGAATGTATCAGAAATGCTAGAGCACTGCTTCAGGGTGATTAGTCTTCAAAGACCTAGAATGCCTGGACCAGAAATTGTTTCAGGAACTCCTTTGACAGATTGAGATTTGTTGTCCTTTGAAGTAGTCCTGAGAATTGAAGGGATAAGACTCTTGATAGAATTTGATTGTTCTTCTTATTCTTCTTGATGAAGTTGTTCTCTAGTCAAGGCTGATTGCAGTAGAACTTTTGATTTGAGTATGATTGTTCTTCTGTGCAATCTAAGTGTCTGTCTGATTGTGTATATTGCTCTCTGTACTAGTTGTTCTTTCTTGTTCTTTTTCTGACTGCACTTTTTTGATGATCTCTTACTGACTGAAGATCATTCGAAAATTTGAATGTTGAGCAGTAATTGCAGTCGGCCTTTGAAGGAAGCGGCAATCAATAATTTCCGCAACTGTCACATGGAAAAATGGCATGTAATAATCCATAGTCAATGCGCGTTCTAACGGTAACATTCCGGGAAGATCTGGCATTAATAACTCCGGAATCATCGCCAAGAAATGTGATTGGGAAACTGAAGAAGACCTAGTCTGGAATCGTCGAACGAAGAACACAATTCGTCGAGCTGAGTTTGAGTTCGTCAAGCTGAGCTTGAGTTCATCGAGCTGAGCTTGAGAGAGTTCGTCGACCAGACAATATTCATTCGCCAAACAGACAACCAAAATTCGTTGAGCTGATGACTATTACTGTCAGACAGTATTCGTCGAACTAAGATCCAAATTCGTCGAGCTGAGAACAGTTCTGGACTTAGTCAAAATTCTGCATCTGCTGATATTCTGTGTCGATATAAGTTGGTGTCGACTGATTGATCTTGGTGTCGACTCAAATCTTTTGGTGCCGACATGAGCTAGTGTTGATTGAAGTCCTGGTGTCGACACAAATCCTCTGGTGTCGACACAAATTGTCTGGTGTCGACACATGCCCTAAGTGTCGATACAAATACTCTGAGTTCAGAATTCGTCGAGTAGAGTACAACATTCGTCGACCTGAGAAGTTGACTTCGTCGACCTGAGAAGTTGAGAACTTGAGGTCCAAGTTCGTCGAACTCAGAATCTAATTCGTCGACCAAAGCTTGAAGCTGGACTTAGAAATATTCTGTTGTTGTCCTGACTTTGGCTTGAAGTAGAAACTCAGTCTTCATCGAACAGAGTGTAACACCCCCTATCCGTCGCATAACATATAACAGTAGGTCCGGCCGGGGCCCAATGCCATATACCACAGACAGACCGGGTGGTTACTCATGGAAACCATCCAACCAATCATAACGTCCTACACAGAGCATTCTAGCGGAAGCAATTTAATAAGTTGCAATAAAGAGCCCAGCACTAAAGCATGAATTTCCACTAATACCAAATAGGAATATTGTGCATACACAAGAACAAGCCTTAAGGCCTTACACAATGGTTCACTTGATATTGCATGATTTACAAACCACGGCACGCAGGCCGGTCATACATGAATAAAGCAATAAACACTCCAATTAGGTCTTCGAGGGCCGGCTTCGCAAATTGGGCTTTAGCCCGCTATTGACCGCTTGGTCCAGCAGCACCTGCAAGCAACAAACCACCGCACGGTGGCAAAACAAGGCAACGGTCAGCAATGCTGACCAAATTATAACAATCCCGCCCCCAACTCGGGGCGGCGATGCTCCTTCCCTGCATTTCATTAGCATAAGCGAGCAATATAACAATATTCATTTCATCACAGACGTTGGCTCGCATGGCCACACGCCTCGTGCTCTCAGGGTACATTCTCGGTGAACCGGTCGATGTCACGTAAATTAAAGCCATAGACATTCCGTACTCACCACCGCCACTTTGACGGCCAAACCTATAAGCAATTTTGTCTTCTTGCCCTGGGTCACGACAATTTAAGCCATAGACCGCCGAAGACCCTCATCTATGCCAACGGTAAGTGACACGTTCCCTTAGGTCTCTTTAACCGAACGACATAGAACGGGTACGGTTCCATCTAACCCGTGCTCACATCGCAACGACAGTTTAAGCCATATGCGCGGGTCAAACTTCTCCCGAGTCCCATTTCCATCACATTTCACATAACCCGGTTATGTTCAAGTTGGCTCTCAGGCCACCAAGTTAGCAGGATCACGCATCCGCCCAGTTTTCCGGGTGCACCTTTGGGTTAATCCCCAAGGCTCCCTGTTGCAATCTACCATGTAGAAAACCCGAAAAACAACCAATAGCACAGAGTCTTCTCCGGCATTTATGCAATGCAACATCACCGATCCAGACCAACATGTCCGGATAGTCTTCACACATCATGCTTATGTCCGTTCTCGATTACGGACTCTACACAACGGGGACTTTACATATCTACCCGAAGGAACGCCTCCAACTCACCGCAAACTCGCGAGAGCGGGCTTCCTATGCAAAGAAGGAGAGCTACACATGCTCAAGAAGAGAATCGTTACCCTAGCGTTCTTCTTTGGCGCCATGGAAAAGTAAATGGATGGAAAGCACCGCACTCTCTTCGCCTCCGTGGATCCGGAGTCGGCTCGCGATATGGAGCTCCGAAGCTCCTCCAATGGACAGATATAGCTACTTCTTCCTTCCTTGGCTCTCCTCTCTCTCTAAGCTTTAGAAAGATAACCACTCATGAAAAAGTGAGGGTTTCTAAGGCCCAATCCCGGGTATATCCCATCAGGAACAACCCCCAGCCGTTGGATCACCAATTAAAGAAACAAACGGCTTTGATTCGGGACTGAAATGTCCAATCTGGACCGAACACGGCCTGGCACACGCCCGTGTCCAGGGCCGTGTGCCTCATTCGCCGTCAAAATCTACACGCCTGGAACATCACACGGGCATCGAACATGCCCGTGTTCGACCTGACACGCCCGTGTTCCTACTGACACGGTCGTGTGGTTGGCCGTGTGCCCCTATCTTTTATTCCGAAAACAACCCGAGAACTACACCGGTTCCTGGACACGCCCGTGTCCTAACCCGTGTCCACTCAAACACGCCTGGGCTCCAGGCCGTGTACACGGTCTCGACACTCGATACTTCGTCGAGCGAAGTTTGTCGACCTCACGATACGTCTTCGGACACGCCCGTGTCCTAGGCCGCGTGCCTTGTCTCGACACATCGTCGAGCAAAATTCGTCGACTCCCGGGACGAGTGTCGACACGGATCGACACGCTCTGCGACACGCCCGTGTCGCAGGCCGTGTGCCATGTCTCGACACTTCGTCGAGCGCAGAGTGTCGACTTCGCGGGCTGAGTGTCGACACGGGTCGACACGCCCTGCGACACGCCCGTGTCGCAGGCCGTGTGCCATGTCTCGACACATCGTCGAGCCAAAATTCGTCGACCTCTCAACCAACTCGATGACACAAGCCTGACACGCCCTGGGACACGCCCGTGTCCTAGGCCGTGTGCCTCCTGCCAGAACCCAAAACTGGCCCAAAACGTACCCGTCGCTCCTTTGAGTTTCAGGGCGTTACAACTGAAAGAAATTGTACCCTAATCACCTAGAGGGGGGGGGGTGAATAGGTGACTATATCTTTTTTAAACTTTTAGGCAGATTGCAGATAATATCACAGATTTATAATTACTTCTTCACAGCAAACAATTAGCAATCACAGAATAAACATGCACACAGTGAACACACAGATTTATAGTGGTTCCCCAAGGTTTCGGTACATCCACTTTCCCCATTCGCCTATCTAGTAGTGTACTAGATTCGGCCAAACTCCTACACTATTCCTCAGATCCTCAGATCTTACACTCAGAACCCCAAATGGTTCCTACAGCTCAGGCCCAAGGCCCTACAACTCAGTCTTCTCCAAAGACCTACACTCAGCCACAAGGCCTACACTCAGCCACAAGGCCCACACTCAGCCACAAGGCCTACACTTAGAGATATGGATCTCCTACACTCAGGCACACATGCCCTACCACTCAGCCTTTATAATTACAGGCTTACAACTCAGATCCGTAAGGATCCTACAAGATATAAAGAATACAAAGTATATACCTACAACTCTGAATAGAGAGAAGAGTTGACAGGTTCTTGATGAGTTCTTGGAAGAACTCTGCTGAGATCAACCACACTTGGCTTTCTCCAAAGCTTCTTGAATGTAGAACACAATAGGGTTGATACTCTCTGCAGCTGATCTTCAATCACTGCAACTTAAGAATCAGACCTTGATCTGAAACCTTCTTCACATCCTGGTTCCAACGGCTGTCTTCTTGGAAGGAGCTCTCTCTCTCTCCAACTTCTTAGATCTTCACTTGAATTAATTCTTCAATGAATAGCTAGATCTTGTGTGAATCACTTTGATGTGTTGATCATCTCCTTCTGTTGACAGAATAGGCCTATATATAGGCCTTCTTCATGGTGACCGGCTGATCCGGTTCCTAACAGCTTTCTGACATCTCTGACAGTTGCAGTAGACCGGCTGGAATGGCAGCTGTCATGTCATCCAGTCACTTCTTGAAATATCTGTAACTGTCTGAAAGTGTCGAGACAGTCTGTCTTTAAGTGTCGACACTTATAGACTAAGTGTCGACACAAGTAGACTAAGTGTCGACACTAGTCTTCAAGGTGTCGACACAACTCCTTGTGTTGTAGAAATTTCTTCTCGACACTGCTTCTTCATCATGTGTCGACACTGATATTGTGTGTCGACACAACTCCTTGTTCTTCAGTACTTAGTTGATTTCTTGTAAGTGTCGACACAACTCCTTTGTGTCGACACATCTTCTTGTGTTGATCTTGTTCAGTGTCGACACATCTTCTTGGTGTCGACACATGCCTTCTGTGTTGATACTTGCTGGGTGTCGACACTGCTCCTTGTGTCGACACATTCTTCTTTTGTTGAGACTTTGGCTGAGTGTCGACACATCTCCTTTGTGTCGACACTTGTACTTAGAATTTATTGAACTTTGCTGAGTGTCGACACAGCCTCCTAGTGTCGACACTTTCTTCTTGTATTGAGTCTTCGGCTGAGTGTCGACACATTCTTTATTATGTCGACACTTTCTTCATGTGTTGAGTCTTCTGCTGTGTGTCGACACATACTTCATTATGTCGACACTTATACTTAGACTCTGCTGACTTTTGCTGAGTGTCGACACAGCCTCCAAGTGTCGACACTTTCCGATGTAGACAAAGTTCCTCTATGTGTCGACACTGCTGCTAAGTATCGACACAGCTTTACTGGACTTTTCTTCATTGAGTGTCGACACAACCTGTATGTGTCGACACTTTCTGTCTGGTGTCGACTCTGCATCCCTGGTGTCGACACAATGACTCCAAGTGTCGACACTGCGTTGCTGGGTGTCGACACAAGTCTTCTTAAGTGTCGACACTTTTCTTCTGGGTGTCGACACATGGACTTAGAGACTTTTCAGCTTTCCCGGCAAATACTTAACCTGCACAACTAAACTCAAAATACATCAAATACATTTTGATGTATATCATTGAGTAGGGTGAGGCTTCTTCAAATCAGGTACATTTAATACCAATGTACCCAACAATCTCCCCCTATTTGGAGAAGTCATAACCCTTAGTCAATGATATACACCATACATAACAAAATTACAGTATGATGCAAAACAGGATTATATAACAGGGTGAGTTCATAAACATGTAATAAACAAAACATGTATATACCAATATCTCAGAACAAGAATATAACACATATCACATAGTTCTAAGAACTTCAACATTTTCATTATCAAAAGTTTACAGAAAGTTTTAATACAAGTGATTATACATAGTAAACTTAAGATAATTCTATTCTATTTCTTCTCAGCCTCCTTGATAACTATGCCCTTCCCAGATTGTATCTTTGCTTGAACAGGGGCTTCAACATCTTCAGCAGCAGCAGGCTTCTTGCCTTTAAGATCCATCTTTGTCTGCTCTTCAGCCTTGATCTTTTGCCTCTCAAAGTAATGATAAGGCTTGGGAAAGTACTTGCTAGGCTCCTGGGCAGTAGGAGGTAGCTTTCCCATCTTGGCCTTTCTTCTGTATTGCACAATGGCTTCTTGCCTGTTCTCATGCTTCCAACACTCCACATCAGAATACCATTTGCCTCTATCCACAATATTATCTTTGGCAGCCTTCCATGCAGTCAGAATGATATTCCTTGAAGTGGGGCTCCACTGTTCAAAATCAGGCCTTTGTTCAGCTTGCTCTCTGAACCTTTTCTTAGACAATTTGGCGTCTTATTCTTTCTGCAAAGCTTCTTGTATAGCCGCAGATACTGGCTGAACCACTTTTTCTATGATGACATTGTGCTTTCCCTCAGGAGGGCTATACATTGATTGTATGTCTGCATGTATCATATCAAAATCTGGTGGAGGGTAAATGACTTGAGCCACTTCAGCTTGCTCCCCTCCAAGATATGCAGGATGAATCCCTGACTCTGCTACATTATCATCATCACACAATGGAGGATATCCAAGGGTGGCTCTGATGGAATTGGAAATCCATTTTGCATGATCAGAGCTGACTTTGACTAACACCCTCTCCCCCTTTATGACTTCTCTAACAATATGATCCCTTAGATCATCTTTCTGAAACCTTATTTGGGCATCCAAATAGTTTACTCCATCCTTAAAGTAAGGTTTCAACCTTTGGAGTTTTTCAGTGATCAGCTTCTGAGAATCTTGAATTGCAGAAGTTACAGCAGTGAGGCTCTCTTGCAATGCTTTGTCAAATTCCTCTTTGGCAGTGGTCAGGGCTGCATTCTGGGCAGTTGCTATATTCTTTAGTTCAGTGACAATAGCATTGTGGGAAGCTGTCAAATTATCATTCATCCTTATTTGATTCTCCAGAACATAGCCTTGCTTCAGTGCAATATCATCCACTTGAGCTTTTACCTTCTCCTGATGAGTGGCTAGATAGACTACTGCATTCCCTCACTTGTGGAAGCAGTCAGTCATCTCCTTATTCAGATTCATTTCAAATCTGATGGACTTAATATCTTGGGCTAGATCAAACTGTAGAGACTTTTGCCCTTCATCCATATAAGATTGCAAAGCCTGTCTTTGCTCATCCATCTTTATCTGCATGGCAACCATCAGAGAACTAAAATCTGCAGATGGTGCTGACTATGGTGCAGGTTGTGGTGCTATAGTTTGTAAAGCCTTCTTATAATTCTGGCTCCTCCTTTTGAAAACTTTAAACTTCTTCTTCTTGGCTCTTACAGCCTCTTCATCTTCTGAAGCAGATGTGCTATCAATAGTCACTCTGTCCTTTGGACTTGGAGGTAACTCCTTCTGCACTTCAGGTTCCTTCCTTTGTACCTGCTCAGCATCTTGTGGTACCTCAGTCTCTTTGCCTGCAGTTTCTTTTATATTCTTCACTTGCTCCCCCTCAACATGAGCATTCTCCCCCTCAGCAGCAGCACTTTCTTTTTCAAAGTCAGTTTGTAGTAGGTCAGGGAATAGCTCTTCTAGGGTGAATTCTTGTGGAGGATGAGGTGGAGAAACTCTAATCTCATCAACAACTTGATCAGATACTACTTGATCTGCAATAGATGTGTCCTCCATGACAACATCTTGGGGTTGACTATGTGTTTGAGTTTGCTGATTAACATTATTTAATGAATCAGACAAAACATCATTCTCAATATGGAAATCTAATGCATTAATCTCAGTGATTACCTCAAGTATAGTGTGGGTAGCTTGTTCACTTTCTAGTGGAGTTGGCTCTTCCACTAGTAAGGGCTCCCCCTGGATGGAATCCTGATGTACTGGGCTAGCTTGAGGTAGCTCCCCCTGCCGCTCTGCATCATCTTGTCTAGCTGGAGACTTTCCATCAATTCCTGTGTCTTCTTCATCAGGAGTGAACACTACTTGTTCCTCAGAACTGCTTGATGATTCTTGAGCTACAGGAGCTGATTTCTTCTTCCTTTTCTGAGGTGTTACCTTCTCAGGAGTTGGCATTTCCTTAGTCAAGACCCTATCCCATCTAGAGAAGATTCTCATGTCCATTCTTCTCATGTGGTTAATTTTGGATCCTGCAGCTTGGGTCATTATCTCTGGTATACTACTAGCCAAGTAAAGACTTAGAATCCTACCCAAATTGGGTTTCTTCAGGCTCTCCTTTATCTTCTCAAACACTACTGTAGACCAATCGGTTTATAGGGTGAAGATAATCCTTGTCATTAGGCTGAACATATGAGCTGATACTCTGTCATGCCCTCCAGGCTTGCTCATGATAATTTTCCCAACAATTTCTGATAGAAATTTGCCTTGGCTATTCATCCCCTTCCTATTGAACACAGATCCAATTTTCATGTTGGAATCCAAACCACACCAAGTTAATGCTTCCCTAGTTTTAGAAGCAGAAACATTCTCTTCTTCCTTAGTCCTTGGTAACTGAAGTATCTTTCTCAGACTTTTAGGTGAGACCTTCACCTTTTCTCCATGAACCCTTGACTTAATCTTTAGTCCTGATTCATCTAGGGTTGCGCCATTCAGAAATTCCAGAACTTCTTTCTTCCATATCTTGGTTGGCTCTGAAACAAGAAAATCTAACCCTGAGTTTGCAACTAGGGTTACCACATCCTTGATCTCTGGTTCTGCATCATCACACGCATGCCGCGCCAATTCATATCCTTCATTCACGTTCTCTTCGAGCTTGGGCGCCATTAGGGTTTGAAGAATTTGAATTGAGAGAAGAGAAGTGTCGACACACAAGTTTGGTCTCGAAACTTTGGTGAGCGTGTCGACAGACAATGTTGAAAACCTATTTATACCTTTCTAGAGTTGAAGATGAAAGGGCGCGTCAACAAACTTAAATTGTGTCGACACTGTTGAAAAGTGTCGACACAGACTTATAATGTCTCGACAACAATGTGTCGACACAAGTATAGTCGACAGAATATATGTGTCGACGCTTGTTTATGTGTCGACACCGCTTAGCTCGACACTTAGTCGAGATTTTACTTCACTAATTCTGAGTAAAGCATAAGTGTCGACACCACCTTGGATGTGTCAACACTTACTTATCATGTGTCGACACTAATTCTCTGAAGTGTCGACACCAACTTCCTAGATGTGTCGACACCTTTTCTCTGAAGTGTCGACACCAATTCTCTGTCTCGACACAGACAACTCTGTGTGTCGACACTATTTTACTTAGCCATTTCTGTAAACGTATTCTAAGTTTATCATACCTAATTCAATTTCAAACCTATTGAATTTGGTTTCTTCTAAAGGCTTAGTATACATGTCAGCTAGTTGATTATCTGTATTAACATACTCCAGTGAAATATCTTCTTTTTCTACATGTTCCCTTAGAAAATGATTTTTTATTTCAATGTGTTTAGTTCTACTATGGGAAACAAGATTGTTTGCAATAGATATAGCACTAGTAGAATCACAAAATAGTGGTGTTCTACTTACTTGAATATCATAGTCTTCTAGCTGATGTTGTATCCATAGAAGTTGAGCACAACAACTTCCTGCAGCCATATATTCTGATTCTGCTGTGGAGATAGCCACACTTGTTTACTTCTTGCTACTCTATGAAATCAGTCTTCCACCTAGGAATTGACAGGTACCAGTTGTACTTTTCCTATCTTCTTTGCAGCCTGCAAAATCTGCAT
This sequence comes from Platanthera guangdongensis, assembly GCA_039583875.1. NCBI lineage: Eukaryota > Viridiplantae > Streptophyta > Magnoliopsida > Asparagales > Orchidaceae > Platanthera > Platanthera guangdongensis. The sequence goes on from CM077162.1 coordinate 165,822,732, forward strand.
CTGAATAACCTGTCAGTTCAAAGTCTCTATTCCTAGGGTACCAAAGGCCTAGATAAGGAGTGCCCTTAAGATATCTCAGTATCCTTTTGACTGCTGTCAAATGAGATTCTTTAGGGCAAGCTTGGTACCTAGCACAGACACATGTAGCATACATGATATATGGTCTACTTACAGTCAAATAGAGTAGGGAGCCAACTATCCCTCTATACAAAGTCTCATATACAGGTTTCCCTGTATCATCTTTGCTAAGAGACATACTTGACCACATAGGAGTTTTCATGGCACTGGATGAATCTATACCATACTTCCTTATCAGTTCTAGGGTGAACTTAGACTGGCATATGGATAAACCATTCTCAGTCTGTCTAACTTGGAGTCCCAAGAAGAACTTAAGTTCTCCCATACTGCTCATCTCAAATTGTCCTTGCATAAGTTTTGCAAACTTTTTGCAAAGACTACTTTCAGTAGACCCAAATATGATGTCATCTACATATATTTGGACTAGTATGATCTTGCCTCTGGATTCCCTAAGGAATAGAGACTTGTCTATTTTCCCCCTTGTGAATTTATTCTCAATGAGGAAACTAGACAGGGTTTCACACCAAGCCCTAGGGGCTTGTTTTAACCCATACAAAGCCTTCCTAAGTCTATAGACATAATTAGGTTGAGTTGAATCAACAAAATCTGATGGTTGTTCCACATAGACCTCTTCCTTTAGATTACCATTCAGAAAGGATGACTTAACATCCATTTGGTATACTTTAAATCCTTGATAGGTTGCATAGGCCAGGAACATCATTATGGCTTCCAGTCTGGATACTGGAGCAAAGGTTTGATCAAAATCAATACCTTCTTCCTGCCTATATCCCTTAGCAACCAGTCTTGCTTTGTTATTTATAATGACTCCATGTTCATCCATCTTGTTCCTGAAGATCCACTTAGTCCCAATTATGTTGTGGTCTTTTGGTTTAGGAACAAGCTCCCAGACTTTGCATCTCTTGAGCTGATTCAGCTCCTCTTGCATTGCCTCAATACAATGAGGGTCTAGGATGGCTTCTTCAAATTTCTTTGGCTCAACTTGGGATAGAAAATTGGAGCAGAGTGAACTAAGATTTCTGCTCCTTATTTGTACCCCTTATCTTAGATCACCAATAATTTGATCTACTGGATGATCTCTTAGATGCCTAGTAGCTGGAGGCAGCCTGGCTTCATGTTGAACTCCTTCAGCTTCTTCAACTTGCTGCACTCCTTGATCTTCTTCTACATCTGGTGCATCTAGTACTCCCCCTGGACAGCAGCCACTATCATCTACATGCTGACCTGCAGTAGATCCTTCTTCAATAGTGAGCTTGTCCATCTTCTTAGTCACACCTGTGGAGCTGCAAATACTTCTAGACAACTCATGGTTAATAAGTCTAGCTTCATCAAATACTACATGAACTGACTCCTCTACAACTTATGTAGTCAAGTTGTAGACCCTATAAGCCTTACTGTTGTTGATGTACCCAACAAAGATCCCCTCTTGGGACTTGGCAGCAAACTTGGTCAAGTAAGACTGCCCATTGTTAAGTATATAGCATTTGCAACCAAAGATCCTAAAATAGGATAGGTTTGGTTTTCTGCCTTTCACAATCTCATAGGGGGTCTTATTGTGGCTCTTAGTAATGGTAGCCCTATTAATTACATGGCATGCAGTATTAACTGCCTCAGCCCAGAAATATTCTGGGAGAGATGTGTCACTTAATAGGGTTCTACCAGCCTCAATCAAGGTTCTTTTTTTCCTCTCAGCAATGCCATTTTGCTGAGGTGTTCTTGGTGAAGAAAATTCCTGAAATATCCCAAATTCTTCACAAAGTTTTGTCATAATATCAGACTGGAATTCAGTACCATGGTCACTTCTTATTTTGACCACTGTACTGTCTAACTCATTCTGAATTTGTTTGACAAAACTATAGAAGATACTAGGTGTTTCAGATTTCTGTCTAAGGAAGAACACCCAGGAAAACCTTGAGTAGTCATCTACAACTACAAATGTTTAGACCTTCCTACCTAGGCTGTGAACTGGTATAGGACCAAAGAAATCCATATGCAAGAGGTATAAACACCTCACAACATCTTTGTTCTCAATGCTATTAAAGGTGGATCTAGTCTGCTTGCCCTTTTGACAAGCTGAACATATTCCATCTTTAATACATTTAACTTGAGGACCATTCCTCACTAACTCTTTGTTATAGAGTTGGCCAATTATCTTGTAGTTAAAATGGGCTAGCCTCTTATGCCATTTGACACAATGAGAGACTTTCTCATCAGCTACAAGACACACTGGAGAAGCATTGTTCTCACTCATAATGTCTAGACAATAGACATTTCTTTTTCTGTAACCAGTCAAAATGATCTCTTGATCATTTGATCTCCTGATATGACAACCATCTTTGACAAATGAGATGTCATATCCTAAATCACTCAGTTGACTTATACTAATAAGTTTATGTTTCAAACCTTTAACATAAGCCACTTGATTAATAGTTATATGGGTGCTAGAAATGTTACCAAAACCCTTGATAATTCCTTTTTCAGAACCACCAAAGGTGACTTTAGGACCATCCTTGAAAGGTGTGTAGTCCTTTAGCAATCCCCTAGTTCCAGTCATGTGCCTGGAACATCCACTGTCCAAGTACCATATTGGGGCCTGGCCACTTGGACTCACCTGCAAAACAGATTAGTTGACCTTAGAACCCAAAGAATTCTTGGGTCCTTGGTGCTGGTTATGAAAGTGCAAATAGATCTGATATACTCTAGAGGGGGGGGGGTGAATAAAGTATATGGTGCTTTAAAAACTTTTACAACTATTATTGTAATATGTGTGAGCAGGGAAGCAATAATAAATCTAATCACAGCACAAGGTTAAACAAAAACTAAACACAGGAAAAATCAAGGCCAGAAACAAACATAAACACAAGAAAACCCAGAAGACACAAGGAAATATAGTGGTTCCCCAAACTTGGGTACATCCACTCTTCTACCACCCTAGGTAGGAATCCACTGCAGGATGAGTTGATCAGGTGTCCTGGGCACCAATGAGCTTTTGATAAGGTGCTCAAAAACCAAAGCAGATTTTTTGATCAGGTGTATTGCCACCAATGAGCTTTTGACAAGATGCTCAAAAACTAGGCTCAAACGTTTTGAAGGGAGTTTGAGAAACCCTTTACAGAGTGGGGGTGAGAGAGTGATGACAGTCTTCTCTTTCTCAAACAACTGAGAAGAATATGTGGATTGATGTCAAAGCTCCCCCTAAATCCTTGAAATCTTCAGGAAGAAAAGCTTTGCTGAGGGTGATAGGCCTTCAAAGGTTGAACTCCAGCAATAGATGATTTCAGCAATAGCTGAAATGTGGAGTGTCTGGAGTCTGAAATTTGTTGGCCTTGAACACTTTGAAAACTACAAAGATCTGAAGATTTGAGAGAGCTTGATCTCCTTGAATGAGTGTTCTTCAGAATTCTTTGTGACAGAATATTTTTGAATGTATCTCTGTAATCTATATAGTGTGTTCTCTATTGAGAGATTCAAAAATCCTTGTCTTTTATTCTCTGGTATGGAATAGAATAACATTCTCTGTCTAAGTATAGCCGTTAGCCTGCATTAATTGCATCCTTAATTGCATAATCTCTTCTGGAGGAAAGTCCACAGATATATTCCTTGAAAAATCCCTTGAAACTTGGTCCAGAATTAAATGAAAACGGCTAGCAAATCTCTTAATTAATTGCAGAATAATTCCTAACTGATTTTGAATTTGAATTCTGGAAGTTATCTGAAATCGTCGAACTGAGCTCTACTGTCGTCGAGCTGAGCTCAGCGATCTGGAAACACACAGCAGCAAAATATCGTCGATCTGAGCTCAAAGATCGTCGAACTGAGCTCAGAGATAAAGATCCAAAGCAGAGTCAAAATCGTCGACCTGAGCTCACCGATCGTCGAATGGAGTTCGACGATATTATGAAGTTGAGCTCAGCGATCGTCGAATGGAGTTCGACGATCTTGTCGAAGTTGAGCTAGACGATCGTCGATCGGAGTTCGACGAATCGTCGTGCTGAGCTCGACGATCAGACTTGGTCTCTAGACAGAAAATCTTGGTCTTCAGGGCAGCTTCCAAACCTAGACTTCTAACCCTTAGACTCAATTCTAATTGACCTATTAAGCTATACAGGAGGTCAAGCAAAGGTTCCTAGAGACATAGTGATCCTGACCCAAATTAGTAATAGGGTGTTCCAACAATCTCCCCCTATTTGGGTTAGGATTACTATTTACAGACTTTGGAAAAACTTTAAATAACAACATACAATCAAAAACAGAGAAAAGCAACAGCTGGACATAGCAGAAACATCACAGAGATATATATATAGCATCCAGATAGCAATCAGAATTCATAGAAACTGTCACCTTACAATGTCATTTCTTCTCTTTGCCTTTGACAAGTTTAATTTCTCTGTTTGGATTGAGGGCTTCTTTGTTGGACCTGGTGTCATCTGCTGCACCCAAATAAGTTTGCTTTGTAGGCCTGGGAACCACAGCTGCAGGATGTAATTCCATGTATCTCTCAGCATCAAAGAATTTACTGGAAGCATATTTCTCTAATTCTTTCTGTCTTTGCTCAGACATTGTAGAAATGTTGGAAGAATCTAATCCTTGATCTCTGGCCTTCTTAATATGGTCCAGTGCAGCTAATTCCTTCATCCTGGCAGTCCAAGCAGATGGATTATTTTCAAGGTCCTCAAAAGGTACAGGTGGCTCATACCTGTTGGAAGGATTGTCTTGAGAGGGCCTGGCAGACACAATTTATTTTAGCTTGTAAGGGAAAGGACCAGAAGCTGTGTCAGAAGAACCATGTCCTCCCCTAGAATATGGGTGCTGCCTGGAGTACCCTTTAGAATATACTTGAATATCTCTCTGATTGCCCCTATATCCTCTTCTCCTAGAATGAGATCCCCTGGATTGGCTTTCCCTTTGGTAAGATCTGACATGAGGTTGATAGGGAGCCTGACTCCTGGCTGGGGGTTGACTTACAGAGCTTCCACCTGCACCTGCATCAGGAGGAGGTGGTGGAGGAGGATGAGAGTGCTGGAATGGGGAAGAACCCTTCTCATATTTTCTCTTTTTCTACATGGCTTTCAGCTAGTTCTTGGAATACTGCATCCAGTGTTCAGTAATTTGGCAGTTATGCAGAATGTAGTAAGGGATATCATTGTTGTCTTTCACTTTAGCAGGAGGAACCCTTTTCATAGCCTTGCTCCTTGCCTTCCTTTTCCTGGCAATGGTAGCAAATGAGTCATCAGAGTCTGTTTTAAATTCATCAGATTCAGAACTCTGATCATCATATAGAACATCTATTTTCCTCATAAGATCTTTCTTCAGTTGTACAGCAGCAGATGAGGCAGAAGCTGAAACAGCAGCAGCAGTAGGTGTTGAGATGGTAACAGCAGGGACAGCAGCAGATGGAGAAGGTGCAACAACAGCAGCAGTAGCAGATACTGGAGAGGTGACAGCAGCAGTAACAGTCTCACTTACAGCAGTAGAAGCAGCAACAGAAACTGGAGAGCTGATAACAGCAACTACTTCACTGACAACAGCAGAAACAGAAACATCCTCAAAATCTGCAGAAGGCTCAAATTCAGTGGCCTCTGACATCAGAATGTCCTTGGATATTGGCTCATCAGAAGCAGTAGGAACTTCAGCAGCAGTATCAGTAATCTCAGAAGCAAAATCAGTCCTTTCTTCAGAAGTAGCAGCAATGACTGAGTTTACAAAGGAGGAGATCATGCTAGGGTCACAGCAAGAAAAAGGCACAAGTGCCTTGGATAAGTCTTATGGAGGCTGGACAGCATGAACTTCTGGCAGACAGCTGAAGAAGGCAGAATCAAAAGCAGATAGCAAAGACCTGAGGTCTATTGCAAGAACTGCAGTAGGAGGCACAGCAGCAGCAGCAAGAGGAGGAGCAGCAGTCACAGAAACAGCAGCAACAACAACATGAAGGCTTTCTTCATATGGCATCTCCCCCTGCCTAGATGCAGATACATCTGGATCAAGGCACACTGCTGTAGGTGCTACCTGAGGAAGGAGAGAAGAGAGCCTGGCAGAAAGGGCTGCCACAGACAGGTGTAGAGGAGCCAGGGAGGTCTCCAACAATAGGGAGAGCCTGGGGGCAAGCAGCTCATACAGCCTGTCAGCTAGGGCTGAAAGGTCTACTTGCTCAAGAGCTGGAGCAGAGGTAGAAGGTAGGGAAGCAGCTGGGGATTCTGGAAGTGTAGGGCTGGAGAATTGTGGAAGGGATGGCTCAGGTGTTGGGAGGGTGGATATGGAGGACAGGGGAATTGATATGGATGGAGTGAATGTTGGCTGGTCTATGATGTGGTGTAGGAGATCTTGGAATGAAGTGGAGGAGGTAGGTAAGTCAGGAGGGGATGATGGGGAATCATCCATAAAGGAGTCATCCAGTAAGGTGAAGGATGGAATAGAGGGTGAGGAGGTGACATCAGGTGGGGGGTAGGAGAATAGTGGGTGGAATTGTTCTTCTGGTGTAAAAAGAACAGAGACTGGAGATGGTGTGGATGTTGGAGATGGGCTAGATATGGTGATGGTGGGTGGAGCTGGAATGGTGGATGGTAAGGGAAGGGATGGAATTGGAGGAGGAGGAGAGGCAGCAACAGCAGCAGCCAGGTCATCTACAGGAGCAGAGACCTGTGGAGGAGTGACTCTTTGAGTCCTTGTGCCTGAAGGGGCACTAGAGGAGGGCCTGCTAGTCTTGCTTATTTGCCTGTCCCACTTTCCAAAGAGGGCACATGTCAGTCTCTTGGAGGCATTGATATGAACTCCAGAGGAGACTAGCAAGGCAGGACACCTATGCTGCAGAAATACTCCAATAATTCTTCCAAAATTAACAAAACTTTTGTTTATTTTCTTTTTGATGAGGTCAAAGAAAACCTCTCCCCAGTTCAGATTTTTCTTATCCACCAGAGCTCCCATGAGACTGAGCTGATGTCTGGATATTGTATCATGTGCTGAGTGCTTTGCCAGAAGCACTTTTCCCACTACATCTGCCATGAACCTGTATTCAACAGACAGGTTCCTTTTGAATAGCTTGCTAGGGTTTCCCTCTGGATGACCCATCCTGGCAAGGAGTTCAGAAAACTCATCTCCAGATAATTCAGCAGAATCTTCTCCATTTCTCAATCCAAAAACTTCTGTTAAAATTGTGGGGGTCAAGGGTACCTGAGTTCCAGCTATTGACCCAACTATGGTGTTGTTGTCTTGATTATGGGCAGTATAAACTCATTTCTTGATCTCATCTGAAGCCAGCTTTATCCTGGTGGTCATTAGAGCAGTCAGATTCTGATCCTTGAACAGACCCAGTATATCTTGAAAGATCTGATCAGTCGTGCTGAATGATTCTATATCAAAGTCAAAACCGGCGTCAAACTTCATTGCAGCAAGGGCAACAACTGACACAGCCATTGTACCTGCAAAAACTCAACAAACAAAACGACCAAGAGTAGAACTGTTTGGAGGGAAAGAAAATCCTTGCAGAGAAATCGAAAGCGCAAATGAGAACGACGGCGAAAAATGAGTTTTATATTAGGGTTCGACGCAGAAATGGAAAGATCGTTGAACTCAGTTCGACGATCGAGGCTTCTAAAGGAATCTGAAGAGACTTCAACATCGTCGATCTCTGTTCGACGATATTGGAAAGCGTCGAGCTCCGTTCGACGATCGTCCAGAGAACAAAATCGTCGAGCGCCGTTTGACGATCGTTGACCGGAAGAGATAGTTCATACTATCTGAGAGGCGCTGAACTCAGTTCGACGATTTAGGAAATCGTCAATCTCCGTTCGCCGATCTTAGGGCAAATCGTCGAGCGCAGTTCAGAGATCAGAAAAATTCTAGACACAAAAAAAACAGAATGTTTGCCTAGTATTGGTCAATTTTTAGCTTTCAAAATCTTGGATATTATTTAAGGCTTCCTCCATCTAACATTCCTAACTGATTTAGGAAGAAGGTGTGTTTCTTTTCATCCAAAGGCTTGGTGAAAATATCTCCCCTTTGTAAATCAGTTGAGATATATTGTAATTCAATTTTATTCTTTTCAACATTATCTCTTAAGAAATGATGTCTAATCTCTATGTGTTTTGTCCTACTATGGAGGACTGGATTTTGAGCTATGGAGATAGCACTTGTGTTATCACAAAAGATTTTAGACTTCTCTAAGTTGTAACCATAGTCTAGGAGTTGGTTTTGAATCCACAAGATTTGTGAACAACAACTGCCTGCAGCCATATATTCAGCTTCAGCAGTTGAAGTTGACACAGATGTTTGTTTCTTACAAAACCAAGAGACAAGTCTGTCACCAAGGAACTGACAAGTTCCACTGGTGCTTTTCCTGTCAATTCTGCATCCAGCATAATCAGCATCAGAGAATCCAGTTAACTCAAATGCTGAATCTTTTGGATACCAGAGACCTAGATTTGGACAACTTTTAACATACCTGAGAATCCTCTTTACTAAAGTTAGGTGTGACTCTCTAGGGCTTACTTGGAACCTAGCACATATACATGTAGCAAACATTATATCTGGTCTACTAGCTGTAAGATACAGTAGAGAGCCAATCATTGCTCTATATGTTGTCTGATCAACAAGTTTCCCATGTTCATCAGCATCCAATACAACATTGGTAGGCATGGGTGTTTTCATACAAGATGCCTCAGACATACCAAATTTCTTAACCAGTTCATTTGCATATTTGGTTTGAGAAATAAAGATGCCTTCAGCATGTTGTTTGACTTGCAATCTTAGGAAGAAGGATAGCTCACCCATGCTACTCATCTCAAATTTAGAATGCATTAGGTTGGAAAACCTTCTGCACAATTTTGAGTCAGTAGAATCAAAAATGATATCATCTACATAAATTTGTACTAGTAGGGTATGAGACTTATGGGTTCTAATAAAAAGAATTTGGTCTACTCTACCCCTTATAAAACCATTTTCCAAGAGAAAGCATGCTAAGGTCTCATACCATGCTCTAGGAGCTTGCTTGAGACCATATAATGCTTTGTTCAGTCTAAAAACATAATCAGGATAAGTTGGAGAGATAAAACCTGGAGGTTGTCTGACATAAACTTCCTCTTTGATGTCTCCATTTAAGAAAGCACTTTTGACATCCATCTGATATACTTTGAAGCCTTTGTGAGCTGCATAAGCTAGAAATATCCTGATGGCTTCTAATCTTGCAACAGGTGCAAAGGTCTAGTCGTAGTCGATTCCTTCTTCTTGAGAGTACCCCTGAGCAACTAGCCTTGCCTTGTTCCTTATAATTACTCCTTGATCATCCAGTTTGTTTCTGAATACCCATTTTGTTCCAACAATGGAATGATCCTTAGGCTTTGGCACTAGTTCCCATACTTTGTTCCTCTCAAATTGATGCAACTCCTCTTGCATTGCAATGATCCAGTGTGGATCTTGCTCTGCATCTTGAATGGACTGAGGATCAATTTGAGATAAGAAGCAGGTGTGCAACAGGTTTTGGTTGACCTGATTTCTGGTTTGCACACCAACTGAAATTTCTCCAATTATTTGGGAAATTGGATGGTCTCTTGATGTTACTAAATCAACAGGGGGTGTTGATTGTTCACCAACCTGTGTTTTTGTTTCCTCCTGTGGTACAACAACTGGCTCTTCAAGTTGTTCTTCATTATGTTGAGCATTCCCTTCATCTTCACTGCTTTCATCTTCTTGAGCAACCTGTAACTTGTTCATATCTTCAACTAGAGAATGTTCCTGAGAAGGTTCTATGGTAGAAGAATTCTTCTCCTTGAAAGACATGTTAGATTCATCAAAAGAAATGTGAACAGATTCCTCAATTTTCAAAGATGATTTATTATAGACCCTATAGGCCTTGCTGATCATGGAGTATCCCAGAAACACTCCTTCATCAGCTTTGGCTTGAAATTTTGCTAGATATTTCTTGTCATTATTATGAATATAGCAAATACAACCAAAGACTCTAAAATAGTCAACTTTAGGTTTCTTCCCTTTGAGTAATTCATAGGGAGTCTTTCCCTTTAGTTTATGTATCAGACTTCTGTTCAGCACATAGTTGGAGGTGTTCACTGCCTCTGCCCAGAAGGATAGAGGTAGATGAGCATCTGACAACAATGTAGTGGCAGATTCAATAAGGGTTCTATTTTTCTTTCAGCTACCCCATTTTGTTGAGGAGTTCTAGGAGCTGAGAAAGTATGCCTGATCCCTTCACTCTGACAGAACTCTTGCATAAGAAGAGAATCAAACTCTGTCCCATGATCACTTCTGATCAGGGCAATGTGAGTATTGAACTCAATCTGTATGCATTTGAGAAACTCTGTCAGACACTTAAAGTTATCAGACTTCTTCCTTAGAAAGAACACCCAAGTGAATCTAGAGAAGTCATCTACAACTACTAAAGTGTAGGATTTCCCTCCTAGGCTTTGTACTGTGATGGGTCCAAAAAGATCCATGTGTAACAGATACAATATCCTAGGTGAATCACTCTTATTAAGTGACTTAAAGCTGTTTTTAGTTTGCTTGCCTAATTGACAAGCCCTGCAGAGTCCTTCCTTCTTGTAGGGTCCAGAAGATAGTCCTCTAACAAGGTTGTCTTTGGATAGCCTAGCAATAGTTCTAAGGTTTAGGTGTCCTAATCTCTTATGCCATAAAACATTGGGTCTACAGACAGAGTTAAACAAGCAGATATCTACATTAGTTGAAAGAAAGTCTACTAGATAGATGTTACCTTTCCTTTTACCTGTCAACACAGTTGTGTTGTCCTCTGACTTGATTTTGCATAAGGCTTTGCTGAAGGTCACCTGGTAGCCTTCATCACATAGCTGACTGATGCTGATTAGGTTGTGCTTCAGTCCTTCCACATAGGCTACCTTCTTGAAGGTTACTGAACCAATCTGGACTGCACCATATCCTTTAGTTTGTCCAAAGTTTGAATCACCAAAGATACATTTGGGTCCAAGCTTGGCTCTGAAGGATGTGAGGTTGTCCTTGTTCCCTGTCATGTGCTTAGAGCACCCACTATCCAAATACCATTGCTGGTTAGATGTTGGATAGGTCTTCACCTGCACATAAGACAATTCATTTGTTTTTGACCCAGTTTACCTTGGGCCTAGGTTGATAGCCTTTAAATTCAGAAATGAAAGACATCCCAGGTTGACTCTTATAACCTTCAGGATGATATCTCCTTGGATGTATAATCCATTCAGTATAAGGGTTAAAGATTTGGGATGAAGAACCCTTAGGATTCAATTTTGATTTGCCTTTGAAAACTTTTCCAGAGCTCTGACCTCTGTTCGACGATCTTGGAGCTGCGTTCGACGATCTTGGGTCAGATCGTCGAGCTCCGTTCGACGGTCGACTATGGGTGAGGTCAGGTATATGAGATCGTCGACCTGCGTTCGACGACTTTGGCTGAGATCGTCGATCAGCGTTCGACGATTTTTCCTGAGATCGTCGAGCTGCGTTCGACGATCGTCGATCTTCATTCGGCGATCGTCGATCTCTGTTCGACGATTTCTGCTGGGACTTGGTTTTCTGAGGCAAATCAGAATTTTTCCTAGCAACCTCTACTACTCCCTTTCCTTTGTCAGAAATGAAGCACCCAAGCCCAGTGTACTGTTAAATCTAGAGTTCACTGTGCTTGTGATGTCCATCAGCTTGATGCTTCTCCCATTAAGGTATTCTTCAAGCTTCTTGGCCTCAGAGAGCTCACTTTTCAGTGAAGCTATCTGTTCCCTACAGCACTCCAACTTCTGAGAGAGTTTGAGGTTTTCTGACTTTAAAGTGTTGTGTTCAGATAATTGATTTCTGAGAGAGATAATCTCTTTCTCAGACTTTAGCAGGTCTAAACACAGTGCTTTAAATTCAGATTTAAAATCTTCTGAACTAAAATCAGAAGAGTCAATTACCTGATCTTCTTCAGGTTGAGTCTCTGAGTCTGACTCTGACTCCTCTTCCTCTGAATTGTGCTGTGAGGCATTGATTGCCGTCATGCAGAACTCCTTTTCTTCTACAACATCCTCATCATCACTGGAGCTGGATGAGGCTTCTGACTCTTCTTCTGTCTCACTCCAGGATTCAGCAACAAACCCTTTTCTTGTATGCTTATTTTTGCTTGAAGAAGGTTTGCCATTGCCATTCCTTCTGGAGTCTTTCTCCTTTCTTCTTTCTTTTCTGCCCCTTCTGTCCTTGTTCTTGTTCTCTAGACAGTCAGGAACTATGTGCCCTGGTTTCCTGCAACCAAAGCAAATCATGTCTTTATTGTTACTAATGGACTTGTCATACCTTGGCTTGTCCTGCTCCTTGTATGATCTTCTTCTGAAGTCCTTTCTGGCCATTTTGTAGAATCTTTTGGCCAGCAAGCTGAGTAGCTCATCATTGCCTGTGGCTTTGTCTTCAGGCAGATCCTCAGTTGCCTTGAAGGCTATGGTCTTCTCTTTTCTTGTGGCTGGTGAGGCAGCCTTCTGTTCTTCCTCTCTATTTTTGATGAGTAGCTCATAAGATTTGAGCTTACCCAACAGAGCTTCAGTAGTGATCTCATTCAGACTTCTGGCATCCTTAATTGGCCAGATTCTTGAGTCCCAAGTGCTGGGGAAGCACATTAGGATCTTGTCATTATGTTCTGTTAGAGAGATCTCTTTGTCCAATGTCCTGAGTTCACTGACAATTAGACTTAGCCTGTTGTACATGTCTCCCACTGACTCAGTCTCTCCCTTCTTGAAGTTCTCATACTGAGAGATGAGATGGGATCTTCTATCCTTTCTCTCATCAGCTGAGCCTGAGACTATTTCTGAGAGCTTGTCCCAAATTTCCTTGGCTGAATTACATTCAGCTACCTTTTGAAATATGTCATCTGACATTGTCTGGGCTAGAATGTTCATAGCCTTAGCATCAGCTACCTTCCATTTCTTGACATCAGCATCTGTTCCTGATGGAGGTGGAACAGCATTTGTACTTGTATTCTCTGGGGGTCTTGGACACACTGTCAAAACAGAATTAAAGATATCTTCGTCAATAGAATTCATGTAAAGTCTAATCCTTGCCTTCCAAAGTGCAAACTTGGATAGATTGCACACTGGAGGTCTGGTGCTTGCATAATCTTTGTTTTGGGCCATGATTTGTGCAAACAAAATCTAATAATGAAATACAAAAGAAGAGCAGATCTAGTTTGGGATCTTTGGGTTCAGGTGTTAGCCTGTACAACCAATCAGGTATGGTAAGTTTAACCAACCTCCCTCTGATACCAATTGAAAGTGCAACTAGATCTGATATACTCTAGAGGGGGGGTGAATAGAGTATATGGTGCTTTAAAAACTTTTACAACTATTGTTGTAATATGTGTGAGCAGGGAAGCAATAATAAATCTAATCACAGCACAAGGTTAAACAAAAACTAAACACAGGAAAAATAGTGGTTCCCCAAACTTGGGTACATCCACTCTTCTACCACCCTAGGTAGGAATCCACTGCAGGATGAGTTGATCAGGTGTCCTGGGCACCAATGAGCTTTTGATAAGGTGCTCAAAAACCAAAGCAGATTTTTTGATCAGGTGTCTTGCCACCAATGAGCTTTTGACAAGGTGCTAAAAAACCAGGCTCAAACTTTTGAAGGGAGTTTGATAAACCCTTTACAGAGTGGGGGTGAGAGAGTGATGGCAGTCTTCTCTTTCTCAAACAACTGAGAAGACTATGTGGATTGATGTCAAAGATCCCCCTGAATCCTTGAAATCTTCAGGAAGAAAAGCTTTGCTGAGGGTGATAGGCCTTCAAAGGTTGAACTCCAGCAATAGATGATTTCAGCAATAGCTGAAATGTGGAGTGTCTGGAGTCTGAAATATGTTGGCCTTGAACACTTTGAAAACTACAAAGATCTGAAGATTTGAGAGAGCTTGATCTCCTTGGATGAGTGTTCTTCAAAATTCTTTGTGACAGAATATTTTTGAATGTGTCTCTGTAATCTGTATAGTGTGTTCTCTATTGAGAGATTCAAAAATCCTGTCTTTTATTCTCTGGTATGGAATAGAATAACATTCTCTATCAAGTATAGCCGTTGGCCTGCATTAATTGCATCCTTAATTGCATAATCTCTTCTAGAGGAAAGTCCACAGATATATTCCTTGAAAAATCCCTTGAAACTTGGTCCAGAATTAAATGAAAACGGCTAGCAAATCTCTGAATTAATTGCAGAATAATTCCTAACTGATTTTGAATTTGAATTCTGGAAGTTATCTGAAATCGTCGAACTGAGCTCTGCTGTCGTCGAGCTGAGCTCAGCGATCTGGAAACACACAGCAGCAAAATATCGTCGATCTGAGCTCAAAGATCGTCGAACTGAGCTCAGAGATAAAGATCCAAAGCAGAGTCAAAATCGTCGACCTGAGCTCACCGATCGTCGAATGGAGTTCGACGATATTATGAAGTTGAGCTCAGCGATCATCGAATGGAGTTCGACGATCTTGTCGAAGTTGAGCTAGACGATTGTCGATCGGAGTTCGACGAAACGTCGTGCTGAGCTCGACGATCAGACTTGGTCTCCAGACAGAAAATCTTGGTCTTCAGGGCAGCTTCCAAACCTAAACTTCTAACCCTTAGACTCAATTCTAATTGACCTATTAAGTTATACAGGAGGTCAAGCAAAGGTTCCTAGAGACATAGTGATCCTGACCCAAATTAGTAATAGGGTGTTCCAACAGGTTAGTTTGCCTCTTAACAAAGCTACCTGCAGATTTTCCAACAGGCAGTTTGCTACTCACTTTGGCACTTGAATTGTGCCAACAGTCCATGGCAAAGTGGCCTACCTTGCCACAGCACCAACACTCAAATCTATTGTACCTTTGCTTAGGTACAACCCTAGCTGTTCTATCTACAGCAGGCTTGTTGAGTACTGGGGCTTTGCCCTTAGACTTGGACTGAACAGTCCTAGCAGGTTTTGTAAACCCTAATCCAGTTTTACCCTTTTGATGTACAAATTCATCAATCAAAGGTAGAACAGACTTTGGTTTAGAAAACCTTACAACTATGTCTTTCTCCTTATGAAGATTAATCTCCAGATTTCTGATTTGATCATTCTTAAATGTTATAGTCCCCATCTGAATAACAGTTATGTTCTTCAGTCTGGCTATTTCATTTAGTTTTTGGTCAACCAACTTCTCAAAATCAGTTGCAGCCTCTTTGACAAAAGCAATCTCCTTTGCCTGACTCTTGGCCAAGGATTTGCTTTTCTAAAAAGCTTGCAACAGAACTCTATATTCATCAATCAACTGATGAATATCCTCTTGAGATTCAGATCCACTGGCATCACTTGATGCTAATGTAACTGAATCTGAACTAGCACTAGAAATTGAACTTAAAGAACAATTTTGTACCTTACTTGGTCCAGGTTGATCCTGGATTTTGTCACCTTCTGACAATGCCATCAGTCCTTGGCACTGATTGTCCTCTTGCTCATATATAGAGTTCATTAGCTGGATGAACTCCTCTTCCTCTTCTTCAGTAAACAGTCTTATGCAAGCTTCAGCTTCTGACTCAGTTTCTGAAGAAGGCATGTCTGACAAGCCTTTGTCCTTCTTGGCAATAAAGGACCTTTCCTTCTTGCCCTTAAATTGAGTATTTTTCTTATCTGTTGACTCTTTCCTTTTCTCTGGACAGTCTGCAACAACATGTCCTTGTCTGTTACAGCAATAGCATACAATTTTTGATAAAGTTGCTTTGCTTGACTTGGGCTTTCTCCTGTCTTTCCTTGATGACTTCTTGTTCTGATAATAGTCATCTTTTCCCTGTGAAGTGGATGGCTTTGACCTCCACTGTTTCTTCTTTAGAAACTTCTGAAAGTGTCTTGTGAAAGCTGCAAAGTCCTCATCACTCTCACTGCTTTCAGAATTCCTGCCTTCTGATTCATCTGACTCAGTCTCAGCCACTTTAGGAGGTGGAGATGGAGACTTACTTTTGTATTTCCTGGTGGCTTCTGTCTTGAATGCCACTGTCCTTTCTTTATGCTCACTTCTTGTAGTCTTATCTTCTTCTTTCCTCACCATCAACTGCATCTCATAGGATAGCAGTTTTTCAAACAATGTTGGAGGAGGGATATCTGCTAACGTGGCCATTTCCCTTATGGCACAGATCTTGGTGTCCCAATCCTTTGTTAGAGACCTCAAGAACTTATCATTCAGCTCATAGTTGCTGAATTCTCTTCCATAAGACATCAAGTCATTAACAATCCTATAAAATTTCTTATAGCATTCTGTTATGCTATCAGACCTGCCTTGCCTGAAACTTTCATATTCCTGGTTTAACAAAGACTTTCTGTCCTGCCTAACTTCTTCAGAACCCTCCATATACACTATCAAAGTATCCCACATCTCCTTAGATGTCTTACAGTGTATCAAGTTCTGAAATGTAGCATCATCTATGACACTCACAATGATATTCTGAGCCTTCTTGTCCATGGTGGCCAGAATAATCTCTTCTTTTGTCATTTCAGAAAAGTCCTTTGGTGTTCTCTGATTTGCATCCAGGACTGAAACCTTCATAGGCACATATGGCCTTTCTTTAACTGTGATATATATTCTAGGGTCTGAGGCTTCCATAAATAGTCTCACCCTTTCTTTCCAGATGCCAAAAATCTCTTTTCTGCAAATGGGCAATTTCATGGATCCAAGTTCCTTATGATTCTCTGTTGAACCCATTTTCTTGATTTTCTTGATTATGCTGAATCTGTCTTTGATTTCACTGAATCTACCAACAGGATCTACTCAGACAGTTAAGTCCTTTTTGAGTAACCTGACTCTGATACCACTTGAAAGAAATTGTACCCTAATCACCTAGAGGGGGGGGGGTGAATAGGTGACTAAATCTTTTTTAAACTTTTAGGCAGATTGCAGATAATATCACAGATTTATAATTACTTCTTCAAAGCAAACAATTAGCAATCACATAATAAACATGCACACAGTGAACACACAGATTTATAGTGGTTCCCTAAGGTTTGGGTACATCCACTTTCCCCCTTCGCCTATCTAGTAGTGTACTAGATTCGGCCAAACTCCTCCACTATTCCTCAGATTCTCAGATCTTACACTCAGAACCCCAAATGGTTCCTACAGCTCGGGCCCAAGGCCCTACAACTCAGTCTTCTCCAAAGATCTACACTCAGCCACAAGGCCTACACTCAGCCACAAGGCCTACACTCAGCCACAAGGCCTACACTCAGAGATATGGATCTCCTACACTCAGGCACACAGGACCTACCACTCAGCCTTTATAATTACAGGCTTACAACTCAGATCCCTAAGGATCCTATAAGATATAAAGAATACAAAGTATATACCTACAACTCTGAATAGAGAGAAGAGTTGACAGGTTCTTGATGAGTTCTTGGAAGAACTCTGCTGAGATCAACCACACTTGGCTTTCTTCAAAGCTTCTTGAATGTAGAACACAATAGGGTTGATACTCTCTGCAGCTGATCTTCAATCACTGTAACTTAAGAATCAGACCTTGATCTGAAACCTTCTTCACAGCCTGGTTCCAACGGCTGTCTTCTTGGAAGCAGCTCTCTCTCTCCAACTTCTTAGATCTTCACTTGAATTGATTCTTCAATGAATAGCTAGATCTTGTGTGAATCACTTTGATGTGTTGATCATCTCCTTCTGTTGACAGAATAGGCCTATATATAGGCCTTCTTCATGGTGACCGGCTGATCTGGTTCCTAACAGCTTTCTGACATCTCTGACAGTTGTAGTAGACCGGCTTGAATGGCAGCTGTCATGTCATCCAGTCACTTCTTGAAATATCTGTAACTGTCTGAAAGTGTCGAGACAGTCTGTCTTTAAGTGTCGACACTTATAGACTAAGTGTCGACAAAAGTAGACTAAGTGTCGACACTAGCCTTCAAGGTGTCGACACAACTCCTTGTGTTGTAGAAATTTCTTCTCGACACTACTTCTTCATCATGTGTCGACACTGATATTGTGTGTCGACACAACTCCTTATTCTTCAGTACTTAGTTGATTTCGTGTAAGTGTCGACACAACTCCTTTATGTCGACACATCTTCTTCTGTTGATCTTGTTTAGTGTCGACACATCTTCTTGGTGTCGACACATGCCTTCTGTGTTGATACTTGCTCGGTGTCGACACTGCGCCTTGTGTCGACACATTCTTCTTTTGTTGAGACTTTGGCTGAGTGTCGACACTTCTCCTTTGTGTCGACACTTATACTTAGAATTTATTGAACTTTGCTGAGTGTCGACACAGCCTCCTAGTGTCGACACTTTCTTCTTGTATTGAGTCTTCAGCTGAGTGTCGACACATTCTTTATTATGTCGACACTTTCTTCATGTGTTGAGTCTTCTGCTGTGTGTCGACACATACTTCATTATGTCGACACTTTTACTTAGACTCTGCTGACTTTTGCTGAGTGTCGACACAACCTCCAAGTGTCGACACTTTCCGATGTAGACAAAGTTCCTATAGGTGTCGACACTGCTGCTAAGTGTCGACATAGCTTTACTGGACTTTTCTTCATTGAGTGTCGACATAACCTGTATGTGTCGACACTTTCTGTCTGGTGTCGACTCTGTTGAAACTTGTGAAGTGAAAGTGGGTGAATGGAAGGCTTGGGCAACCTATCCGCGCGGACTACGCGGACAGGGATGGCGGACTGCTAAGTCGGCAGGGATGTTGCAGGCGGTTTGCTCTGTGGCGGCCTGGGCGGTCTGTTCGCACGGACTACGAGGACAACAACAGCGGTCTGACAGACCAGTTTATGCTCAGCAGGCGGTTGACTCCCAGGAAGTAACCGGGCGGATATAAATGCTATCCGCGGAGTCCGGCATGAAGCAAACTGAAGAACTGGAGCTCGGCAGACCGGTTTGGCAGTTGCCTTGGTCTTGCTCTAGTGAAGCGGCAAGTGGAAGTCGCGGAGACCGCCGGTGTAACATCCCATTTCCAGCTAGACCCCTAAGAATGGTTTTGGCCATGACTAGGTCATGACAAACCCTAGGAAGCCAGAAATGGGCCAGGAGATAGGGGACAAAAAGGTGGGAGATCATCATGGTCTGCAAATAGTAGAACTCTGAACAATGGTTTAGGATAACCATGGGCTACACCTTAACCCCAAGACCCTACCACAACACCCCTAATACCTTGGAGGCCCATTAGAGCCAAAAGGACCCATTAAGGTCAACCCAAGAGGCCCAGTTGACCAAGGTCAACCCTAGCCCTAAATGGGTCAAACTAGCCTACTTAGGGTCAACTGACCTACTCCTAGCCTAGAGGACCCCACCTATGCCCTCCTAACCCTAAAGTAAGGTCAATGGGTCACTAAGGACACATTGGGGTCAGCCCTAGAGGCCAGGTTGACCCAAGTCAACTCAAGCCCTAACCTGGTCAAAGTACCCTTACTAAGGGTATGTGACCTCCAAAGTACAGGGTAACCCTACATAACCCTACCTAGACCCTAAGGGAAGCCAATGGGTCACCCAGGACCCATAGGGGTCAACCCAATTGGCCATGTTGACTCAAGTCAACTCTAGCCCTAGATGGTCAAAGTGCCCTTGCCAAGGGACATGAGACCACCAAGAGGCCCAACCAACCCTACTCAAGTAACCCTAGACCTTAAAGGAGACCAATGGGCCACTAAAAATCCAATGGGGTCAACCTAGATGGTCAAATTGACCAGGTCAACCCTCATTTGGGACAAGTCAAACTTAGCTCAAAAAGGGCTAACCCAAGCTCAAGCCACTTCTCCCTTAGGCTAAACCCATTCCCATGACCATCATAATCAAGTGGGCTGCATTTAGCTTGTGAGGTTGACTAGTCAACCAGAGGTGACTAGGAGAGAGAAAGGAGCTCCTCTCCATGATAATGGAGGAGAGAGAAAATGAGGAAGAGGAAGGGGAAGTGAGAGGCCGGCCAAGGAAGGCTAACAGCCACAAATTATGGCTGTAATCAACTCCTCTAGGGGAGAGGAGTTGATTCCAGCCGTTTCCCGGCCACCAAGGGGTGGGTTCAGCCCCCCTCCACACAACCCGAGCCACACCTTTAATGGTGTTAATGGCCATTGAAGAACCAGCCTTCCCCCTCCCCCGTTTGCCATTTAAACACCTTCAGGGAGCCAGGGGGATCATTTTAGAGCGTTTACCTGGAGGAGACGAGCCATTCCACTGTGCAGTTGTAGAAGCCGAGCGCCGCCGCCGTCGTCAATGGCATCCCGCCGCTCCTCACGCATCCAGGCCGCCAGGAAGGTCCTCCTCCTCTCCTTAACCCGCGGGTAGATCTTAGGATTATTTAGGCTTAAGTTTCGGGCTCAATTGAGCCCGATCCAATCCTGGATTTCTCCTGGTTTCGGCAAGAAATCCTCTTACTATATCCGCCGGAAAACGCCTCTCCGGCGGTGGAGCCGCCGCCTGGCGATAGCCACCACCTCAACGGAGGTGTTGGTGGCGGTGGCCGGCCGGGGAAGGGGCTGGATCGCCGGCGGCAAGGCTTGGAAATCGCTCCAGGCGGGACGAATCGCAGCCGTCGGCTCAGCGAAGACGATGACCAGATGCCGTTGATCCCTGCGCCAAGATTCGTGCTGCATCAGGATTAAACTATAGGAAATTAATTCTATTTATTTCATTCTGTCACACTTTTGTCATTTAATGTTTTAAATATTTAAAAATAGTTAGAGGCTCTGTATGAGAAAATGATCAACACATGATTTGTAGCCCTTTCTGTCTACTTTATTTTAAAATTGGTTTGAACCAATTTAGGCTCCTGGTTTGATCAGGGCACCCATTTTGGTGGGACATACCCTTAGGGCTAGGCAGCCATTAAACTGAGTGCCCACACTTCACCCCTAGCCCAATCAGTTGAAATTTTGATGGGGAGTCTATCCTAGCTATACCTAGGGCCTGTCCAAAAATGAGAATTTTTGGAGAAAATATTTCTATAGTTTTTGTAAACATTTAATAATTATTAAATAAATTAACTAGGTGCCCTAAACACCTCCAAACCCTCCCAAATTTTGGTGAGTGGTCCCTGGGTTCATTTTAGGTATCTGTATAAAATTTCATTTAATTTGGATGTGTTTTGAATAGGTTTTGACCCAACCCTAACTATACCTTAAAAAGGGTATTTTGGTCAAAAGTTGCACTTTTGATTTTGAGTGACCAAATCACCTCAACAGAGGCTGAAATTTGGGCCACTGACTTGTTAGGGCACTTATCACCTCCCTATGGAATATGGGACAGTGAGGAATAGATTTGCCCTAAGTTCCTAGGTCAAACCCTAAGGAGGGACCTTTTGGCCTTGTGAAGGGTGTGAGTCCTAAACACCTTGGATTAACTCCAAATTTTGCAAGGAGGTTCCTAGGATATATAGAACCCTCTGTTAAAAATATTAGCTAATTTTGAAAAGGATAGGGGCCCCAAAACCCTAACCCTAGCTTAGAACCTAAAACTTGTAGTGTAAGTTTAGGTTAGCTAAACATCTTGAAACTTAACCAAATTTGGGTAGTGAGGGGATTAGGGTATTTTGAGCCTCTGATAATTTACTTGAGGAATTTTGGACAATGTTTATAGCACTTCATTTGTAATCAATAGTAATGCCCTAATTAATATTTTGGCTGTTGTGGTCTCACTGCCCATAGAGAGGGTATGAAACATGGGCAGAGTTAGTTTTAGGTTATAATAATCTTGTATGAATTTTGTTAGAATTTTTGGATATCTATTTAGGGCATCTACTTCACAAGTGCTTTATTTTGATTACATATTAAATAATTCTTGTCAGAGGCCATTACTTACTGAAAAATCATGAAACTTACTGCATAGTGGTTTTAGCTCAATGTTATCATATGGGAATTTTTGTGGAAATATTTGATGACTGATTAGCATACTTTGTTCATTAACCCTTAAATTAGAAAGTTCATAAGAAAATCAAATATAGCCTTATTTCCAAATGATAAATTATGAAACTTTTTCTAGGGTACTTGTAGTCCATCACAATCATCCCTGAATTTTCTCTGAATTTTTGGAGGTATATTTTCTCTAGAATCTTTTAAAATGACTTATTATGGGGCATCTTTGAAATTAACTTTAAAGGCCTAAACCTTGCTGAAAAACTGGAAGACTTAGGATTTAGAGTTTATTAGGCATTTTGTAATTATCATAAATTTAGTGGATTATTATCTTGTCTGCAAATGGTACTTCATGTTCAAACCTGGGACTTTTGGGACACTAGAATAAATAAATTAATTATCAGACAGATTAGGAAAATTATGGATTTCTGGATTTATGCTTCAAATGTCTTTTTAGCACTCTAATAATTATCATAAGGGTACTGGATGAGTATTTCATGTACTTCCCTTTTTACGGGTCATGTAGTTTAAGTGGTCTGCATATAGCAAAACTGCAGGATTTCATTTGGATGTGAATTAGGGCACGTATGATGGTCTTGATGGGTTGCTGTAAGGACAAGTGGAATGGGCTGCATCTATGGAAGATGAGTGAGTAGGGTGTGGTTTTGTCTAAGTTTATAGGCGTTCGGGTCCGACGAAAGATCGTCCTACCCAAGGAGAGTTGGAGTCAAATTACCCTAGGATTAGCATATCGAAATATGAGAAATAATGGGTAAGGGAATCAACCAATAATAAAATAAGTACCTTGCGAAAGGGAACGTTGGGCGTAATCCCAACACAGTTCCTAGTGCCCCTTGAGAGCCCTTCACAGGGAATACCGGGGGCAGTCCTGGGTTAACGTAAACTGTTTAACAAGCTGAAAAGAGTAACTTAGTAATTAGGGTTGCACATTACACAACACTGATGGCACCAGATGTTGGTTAGGAGCTTCGGCTCGGATGGTTAAAAGGCGGACTTTGGGTCCGGGGAGCTTCGGCTCGATTGTTTGAGTCGGACGTGTTGGTCCGGGGAGCTTTGGCTCGATTCTTGATTACGCTAATTTGCATGTGCATAACAGGAAAGTAAATTAAGGTGGTGGGTCTTCGGTATTGGAGGGTCGATGCACCGACGCCAATACGTTGACTCGGCAAGTGTGGTTAACACTTCGCCATTAGAAGTCCGGTGCGCCAGCCGGCAAGAGTACGCAGGAGTCCGCTTCGTGCACCAAGCGTTGAGGCGTACGATAGGTCTGACCGGTAGTGCTTTACTGGTTTAGAGGTGGGCGAGGCCCAACCCACCGCTTCCGTCTGCCACTACGGAGGTATCCTGGGAGGTTACGGCTCCAAAAAGGGGGAACTAAAGGTCTGTGTGCATAGAGTCGGGTGTGTGAGTTGCACTTGCATGTCCATCATACCCACTTGCATGTCATAGCATAATCGTTACCCTTAACCTTGACACCTAAAGTATAAGTGGAATGAGACGCTTATACTTTAGGACCTGCAAAACGACCCCTTGGTCTATAAGCTTGTGTGGGCAAGCTTATAAATTAAGGTTAATTTTTGATATATATATCCACTGTTGTTGATAACCGACACCCCAACGTATAAATTGGTATGGGACTTTTTATACGATGGGAGCCTTGCAGAAGACCCCTTGGCTTATGTGTTTTCACATAAGTAAAGGTTACTTTTCATATTTCAGCTTATTGTCTTGTTATGCTATAGAATTTGCTAGAATAGGACCGCTGCCATCTGCTTTTGATATTCTCCACCTTCAAGTCCTCCCCTTTCTTCCTCTCCACTCGGTGCCTAGGAGCCGTGGGGGAAGGGGCGGGGGATGATAGGACTTAGTCTTTTAGACTAACGGTTTTCGAACCGCATCATTTAGGGGATCGCGGAGACCAGCATGGAGGAGCAGCCCCAGAGACCGGTGCGCTTGGAGGTGGGGCAGTCTAGCTCCGGAGTTCACACAGCCGGGACCGTGAGTCTCGACCTTGAGTAGTTTTTCTGCTTCCGCATGAGTGATCTTTTGTAGTGAGGATTTGATGTACCGGGCATAAGCCCGTTTTTGCTACTCTGATGTTTGTTTTTGTGGACACTCCCTTCGTGGAGTTATATTACTTATGACATGTGATTCTCTGTGGACTGATGGTTTACTTTTACTTCATTATTTTGCTACTTTTCTGTGATCGAACTGGCCGGCAGAATCGGCGCTTTGTGGTGATGACTCTTCAGGGCGTGAAGGAGTCACCGCAAAACGGCGGTTCTGGGCCTAAGACCCCGGTGTCCAAAAAGGAAAAAAAGGGGGGGGGGGTCTTACAAGTGGTATCAAAGCGAAACCTCGATAAAAAAGTAGCGGTCCACAACCCTGGGTCACCCCCCGCGCGAGTTTAGTTTGGGGACAAACTAAGCAGCGGAAGCAGTTGTGTGGCCATATGGGGGGAATCACATGTAAATTGTCCACTTTCATTAGGAATTGAGTCGATTACCTATTAATGTAGCTCGTTTTGCAGCCCCCAGCTCAGCCCACCCCACAAGGTGGAGCTCAGCAGACTCCAGACATTGCACCACCTCCCATGGTCCCCACACCTTTCCTCTAGTCAGACATGGGGCAGACCCTTACAGCTATCCTTGAGGCCTTCCGGGCTCAGCAGGCTCCAGCCCAGCAGCCAAACCCAGGGGCCAACTGGATGAGCACCTTCCGAGGACTCTCTCCCCCATCATACTTGGGGACAGAGTCGGCAGTGCGGACAGAGGAGTGGCTGGATGTTATGTACGAGATGTTGACTGGGATACGATGCCCTTGGGAGGAGAGGGTGGCCCTGGTGGTATCTTGCTTGGAGTCCCATGCTAAGAGATGGTGGAAGACGCTGTTGGACACGACTTTTGCTGATAGGGAGATTGCAGAAATCACTTGGGAGGAATTCAGGGCCACGCTGCTGGAGCACTTTGTCCCACAGTCGGCCAGGGACGAGTTGGAGGAGCGGTTCTTGCAGCTGAGGCAGGGCACCAGGACGGTGGTGGAGTACCACCGAGAGTTCGATCATCTGGCCCGATATGCGGGCTCTTACCAGCTGGACGAAGCAGGTTACGTCAAGAGATTCTACAAGCTCCTAAAAGAGGAGTTGAGGGAGGCCTTGCTATTTGTGTCTGACGGGCCTATCTCCCGGATTTTGGAGATGGCGAAGAGGATTGAGGCCGATTGGCACGCCACTCGGGGCCGGAAGCGGCAAGCGGAGGATCAGGGCCGGAGGGCCCGAAATGATCAGCGACGAGGCACCATACTAGATGGGAGGAGGACAGAGGAGCAGCCTCGTCAGGAGGTGAGGCAGGAGCCGAGAGAGCAGGTGGTTTTGGCCCCTCAACCTCTCCGGATTCAGGAGATGCCGAGACCCGGGGGTATGGCGTATCCCCCGCCGGAGTGCTTCCATTGTCACCAGGTGGGACATCTCCGGAGAAACTGCCCTATGAGGGGGGCACCACCTCCAGCACCACGGGGTGGCCCACCGGCCCAGCATTTCGGAGGTCGAGGACGCGACCGAGGACGTGGTTACCAGGGAGGCGACCGCGGGCAGAATGGGGAGCAGATTTACGCTTTGGACTTAGCACAGCCCCGGAACCCGGACAGGGTTATTGCAGGTATGAGAGTAATCTTAGTTTTGGATTTATTCTTTGCTCATATTAAGTGTTGATAGAACTACTACACAACCTAGGTTAGAAAACCTTACACCAGAGTTTTCTTTCAAAACTGATTTAGGAATGGTGATGGTGTGCGGCAAGCCTGCCCATACCCTGTTCGACACGGGGGCATCGCACAACTTTGTGTCGGAAGATTTCGTCAAGGACCTGGATCGGATTCGATATTATACGGGATTACCCAGGAGAGTGCGTCTCCCCAATGGGATGGAGATCCAGTCCACAGAGAAGTGCCTCCTGGAGGTTACCATAGACGGGTTGACACTCGAGGCCCCGGCGACGATCCTGAGGATGTCGGACTTCGACCTTGTCTTGGGCATGACATGGCTTGTCTGGAACCATGCCCAGATTGACTGCCCGGCAAGGAGGGTCGTGCTGAGCCACGGCGATACTTATGCAACATTCGAAGGTACTACACCAGTTTCCCGCCGCCTGCTGTCATCTATTCAGGTCGTTAAGGCTCACATGCAAGGAGACGAGGTATATCAGGTATTATTCGAGATGACTGAGGAGAAGGACCTGATTGCTAGCATTCCGGTGGTTCGTGACTACGCCGATATTTTTCCGGATAAGCTGCCAGGACTGCCTCCGCATAGGGGGAAGGACTTTCAGATTCAGTTGGTGCCAGGGGCTAAGCCGGTATCCAAGGCCCCTTATCGGATGGCCCCGAAGGAGTTGGCGGAGTTTCGGACACAGTTGCAGGAGCTGGTGGGAGCAGGATTTGTCAGGCCGAGCTCCTCATCATGGGGAGCTCCTGTCCTATTCGTGAAGAAGAAGGACGACACTCTACGCCTATGAATTGACTATCGAGCACTAAACAGGCTGACCGTCCGAAATACCTATCCGCTCCCCAGGATAGACGAGTTGTTCGATCAGCTGGAGGGAGCCCATTATTTCTCGAAACTGGACTTGAGGTCAGGCTACTACCAGCTGCGGATCCAGGAGGAGGATATTCCGAAGACGGCCTTTAGTAGCAGATACGGACTGTATGAGTTCACCGTGATGCCCTTCGGGCTCACGAATGCTCCGTCGGCGTTTATGAGCCTCATGAACCGGGTCTTCGACGCTTATTTGGATGTGTTCGTCATAGTATTCATAGACGACATCCTTATCTATTCTAAGACGGAGGAGGAGCACACACGACATCTGGCATTGACCTTGGAAAAACTGCGGGAGCATCGCCTTTATGCGAAGTTCAGCAAGTGTCAGTTCTGGCTGAAGGAGGTGGCTTTCTTAGGCCACATTATCAGCGGAGCCGGGCTGGCAGTGGACCCGGCAAAGATTCAGGCAGTCAGGGATTGGCCGCCGCTGAAGACGGCCACGGACGTGCGGAGTTTCCTGGGACTTGCCGGTTATTACCGGAAGTTCGTAGAGGGATTCTCTCGAATCGCCCTCCCGCTCACATCCTTGACGAAGAAGGAGGTACTGTTCGTATGGACCCCGCAGTGCCAGACAGCTTTCCAGGAGCTGAAGTATCGGCTAACCTCGGCTCCCATTCTTACTCTCCCCTCGGGGAGGGAGGGATTTCAGGTCTACACCGACGCATCATATCAGGGGATGGGAGCGGTGCTGATGCAGAACGGACACGTCATAGCTTATGCCTCCCGCCAGCTGAAGACCCATGAGAAGAACTACCCGGTGCACGACCTTGAGATGGGAGCAGTTGTATTCGCACTGAAGATATGGCGGCACTACCTTTATGGAGTCCACTGTGATATATACTCCGATCATAAGAACCTTAAGTACGTGGACACGCAGAAGGAACTGAACATCAGGCAGAGGCGGTGGGTGGAGTTTCTATCTGACTATTAGTATGAGATGCACTATCACCCGGGGAAGGCGAATGTGGTAGTAGATGCACTGAGTCGGAGAGCCGCCACAGCGGGAGCAGAGCCCCAGTTGATGTCTATGGAGCTGCTGGAGAGACTAGAGGACATGCACATTACTCTGGTGTCGTCTGATGATCCTGAGCTCTATGAGGAGTACTTGGCCGCGATGGGCGTTACCGATGACATCAGAGACCGGGTCAGAGAAGGGCAGAGGCAGGATGCCAAGTTAGAGCCCATCTTCCAAGCTCTGGAGGCAGGCACTGCAGGAGATTACACACTGAGGGACGACCTGGTGTGCTTCAGAGGACGGGTGTATATACCGGAGGGAGGCCAGATCCGGGAGGATATTATGACGGAGGCGCACTGCAGTCGGTATTCTGTACACCCGGGGATCACAAAGATGACGGCTGATTTTAAGAAGACGATGTTCTGGCCGGGCATGAAGAAGGATGTCTCTTACTTCGTGACCCATTGTGAGGCATGTCAGCTAGTGAAGGCGGAGTGCAGGAACCCCGCAGGATTATTGCAGCCACTTCCGGTGCCGGAGTGGAAGTTCGATGACATAGCCATGGACTTCATACATGGGTTTCCCCGGTCTCGGACAGGGAATGACTCGATCTGGGTAATCGTTGATCGGTTGACCAAGGTGGCTCGATTTATACCGATCAGGAAGGATGATTCAGTAGGAGTACTGGTGCGGAAGTTCGTGGAGCAGTTCATTCGTTACCATGGCGTGCCCAGGACGATAGTGTCGGATCGGGATGGCCGGTTCACCTCCAGGGAGTGGAGATCCGTGCAAGCTTACTTAGGCACGCGATTGACCTTCAGCACTGCATTTCATCCCCAGACAGACGGGCAGACAGAACGCACCAACCGGACGCTGGAGGACCTTTTGAGGCTATGCATCTTGGACCGCGGGGAACCGTGGGAGAAACTCTTACCCCTGGTCGAGTTCTCCTATAACAACAGCCACCAGTCCAGCATCAGGATGGCGCCTTACGAAGCCTTGTACGGGAGGAGATGCCGGACCCCGCTTTCTTGGGTTCAGAACGAAGATCCGAAGGTGTTGGGGTCAGAGTTTGTTGAAGACACCGAGGCACAGGTGAGGCTGATCAGAGACAGGATGCTAGAGGCGCAAAGCAGACAGGCTAAGTATTATGACGCCCGGCATCGGCATGTGGAGTTCCAGGTGGGAGACCGAGTGTTTCTGAAGATTTGGCCCATGCATGGAGTCTCCGCGGGTGCGTGGTCGGAGGAAGAAGCTCAGCCCTAGGTACATGGGTCCTTACAAGATCCTGGAGCGGATCGGACCCCTAGCCTACCGGCTGGAGTAACCACCAGAGCTGGAAGCGCTGCACGACGTCTTCCATATTTCTTCGCTGAGGAGGGCTCTGCTACACCCGGAACAGCAGATTTTGACCCCCGAAGGGCCGGTAGCTTCAGACCGGTCAGTTCGCTTGGAGCCAGTGAGGATCGACGACCGAGGAGTACGGGTCTTGCGACGCAAGAAGGTCCCACTAGTCAAGGTCCTGTGGAGGAACCACGGCCAGGAGGAGCATACTTGGGAGCCGCAGGACCTTATGCGACAAAGGTACCCAGAGTTATTCAGTCAGGTATACCTCTCAGACCCCTCAAGATGTTAATTTATTCTCCTGCTTTAATTTACTAAGGGCTGCTCTAGGCAGATAGAGGCTTATCTTTTGTTTATTGGGGGCTTATCCTTGTTTATTGGGATCTTGGTTTGCCGATTGGGCGTAATGGTCATAGATCTAAGCTTTCCCGTAAAACCTAATTTAACAAACAAGGCGTCATGATGGGATGTTACAAGGCTCTTTCCTTCGGTAGTAAGTCCCGTAGGCCCAACCTTGATTTCGGGGACGAAATCTTTGTTTTGTTTATTGGGAATTGTAACATCCCATTTCTAGCTAGACCCCTAAGAATGATTTTGGCCATGACTATGTCATGACAAACCCTAGGAAGCCAGAAATGGGCCAGGAGATAGGGGACAAAAAGGTGGGAGATCATCATGGTCTGCAAATAGTAGAACTCTGAACAATGGTTTAGGATAACCATGGGCTACACCTTAACCCGAAGACCCTACCACAACACCCCTAATACCTTGGAGGCCCATTAGAGCCAAAAGGACCCATTAGGGTCAACCCAAGAGGCCCAGTTGACCAAGGTCAACCCTAGCCCTAAATGGGTCAAACTAGCCTACTTAGGGTCAACTGACCTACTCCTAGCCTAGAGGACCCCACCTATGCCCTCCTAACCCTAAAGTAAGGTCAATGGGTCACTAAGGACACATTGGGGTCAGCCCTATAGGCCAGGTTGACCCAAGTCAACTCAAGCCCTAACCTGGTCAAAGTACCCTTACTAAGGGTATGTGACCTCCAAAGTATAGGGTAACCCTACATAACCCTACCTAGACCCTAAGGGAAGCCAATGGGTCACCCAGGACCCATAGGGGTCAACCCAATTGGTCATGTTGACTCAAGTCAACTCTAGCCCTAGATGGTCAAAGTGCCCTTGCCAAGGGACATGAGACCAGCAAGAGGCCCAACCAACCCTACTCAAGTAACCCTAGACCTTAAAGGAGACCAATGGGCCACTAAAAATCCAATGGGGTCAACCTAGATGGTCAAATTGACCAGGTCAACCCTCATTTGGGACAAGTCAAACTTAGCCCAAAAAGGGCTAACCCAAGCTCAAGCCACTTCTCCCTTAGGATAAACCCATTCCCATGACCATCATAATCAAGTGGGCTGCATTTAGCTTGTGAGGTTGACTAGTCAACCAGAGGTGACTAGGAGAGAGAAAGGAGCTCCTCTCCATGATAATGGAGGAGAGAGAAAATGAGGAAGAGGAAGGGGAAGTGAGAGGCCGGCCAAGGAAGGCTAACAGCCACCAATTATGGCTGTAATCAACTCCTCTAGGGGAGAGGAGTTGATTCCAGCCGTTTCCCGGCCACCAAGGGGTGGGTTCAGCCCCCCTCCACACAACCCGAGCCACACCTTTAATGGTGTTAATGGCCATTGAAGAACCAGCCTTCCCCCTCCCCCGTTTGCCATTTAAACACCTTCAGGGAGCCAGGGGGATCATTTTAGAGCGTTTACCTGGAGGAGACGAGCCATTCCACTGTGTAGTTGCAGAAGCCAAGCGCCGCCGCCGTCGTCAATGGCATCCCGCCGCTCCTCACGCATCCAGGCCGCCAGGAAGGTCCTCCTCCTCTCCTTAACCCGCGGGTAGATCTTAGGATTATTTAGGCTTAAGTTTCGGGCTCAATTGAGCCCGATCCAATCCTGAATTTCTCCTAGTTTCGGCAAGAAATCCTCTTACTATATCCGTCGGAAAACGCCTCTCCGGCGGCCGAGCCGCCGCCTGGCGATAGCCACCACCTCAACGGAGGTGTTGGTGGCGGTGGCCGGCCGGGGAAGGGGCTGGATCGCCGGCGGCAAGGCTTGGAAATCGCTCCAGACGGGACGAATCGCAGCCGTCGGCTCAGCGAAGACGATGACCAGATGTCGTTGATCCCTGCGCCAAGATTCGTGCTGCATCAGGATTAAACTATAGGAAATTAATTCTATTTATTTCATTATGTCACACTTTTGTCATTTAATGTTTTAAATATTTAAAAATAGTTAGACGCTCTGTATGAGAAAATGATCAACACATGATTTGTAGCCCTTTCTGTCTACTTTATTTAAAAATTGGTTTGAACCAATTTAGGCTCCTGGTTTGATCAGGGCACCCATTTTGGTGGGACATACCCTTAGGGCTAGGCAGCCATTAAACTGAGTGCCCACACTTCACCCCTAGCCCAATCAGTTGAAATTTTGATGGGAAGTCTATCCTAGCTATACCTAGGGCCTGTCCAAAAATGGGAATTTTTGGAGAAAATATTTCTATAGTTTTTGTAAACATTTAATAATTATTAAATAAATTAACTAGGTGCCCTAAACACCTCCAAACCCTCCCAAATTTTGGTGAGTGGTCCCTGGGTTCATTTTAGGTATCTGTATAAAATTTCATTTAAGTTGGATGTGTTTTGAATAGGTTTTGACCCAACCCTAACTATACCTTAAAAAGGGCATTTTGGTCAAAAGTTGCACTTTTGATTTTGAGTGACCAAATCACCTCAACAGAGGCTGAAATTTGGGCCACTGACTTGTTAGGGCACTTATCACCTCCCTATGGAATATGGGACAGTGAGGAATAGATTTGCCCTAAGTTCCTAGGTCAAACCCTAAGGAGGGACCTTTTGGCCTTGTGAAGGGTGTGAGTCCTAAACACCTTGGATGAACTCCAAATTTTGCAAGGAGGTTTCTAGGATATATAGAACCCTCTGTTAAAAATATTAGCTAATTTTGAAAAGGATAGGGGCCCCAAAACCCTAACCCTAGCTTAGGACCTAAAACTTGTAGTGTAAGTTTAGGTTAGCTAAACATCTTGAAACTTAACCAAATTTGGGTAGTGAGGGGATTAGGGTATTTTGAGCCTCTGATAATTTACTTGAGGAATTTTGGACAATGTTTGTAGCACTTCATTTGTAATCAATAGTAATGCCCTAATTAATATTTTGGTTGTTGTGGTCTCACTGCCCATAGAGAGGGTATGAAACATGGGCAGAGTTAGTTTTAGGTTATAATAATCTTGTATGAATTTTGTTAGAATTTTTGGATATCTATTTAGGGCATCTACTTCACAAGTGCTTTATTTTGATTACATATTAAATAATTCTTGTCAGAGGCCATTACTTACTGAAAAATCATGAAACTTGCTGCATAGTGGTTTTAGCTCAATGTTATCATATGGGAATTTTTGTGGAAATATTTGATGACTGATTAGCATACTTTGTTCATTAACCCTTAAATTAGAAAGTTCATAAGAAAATCAAATATAGCCTTATTTCCAAATGATAAATTATGAAACTTTTTCTAGGGTACTTGTAGTCCATCACAATCATCCCTGAAGTTTCTCTGAATTTTTGGAGGTATATTTTCTCTAAAATCTTTTAAAATGACTTATTATGGGGCATCTTTGAAATTAAATTTAAAGGCCTAAACCTTGCTGAAAAACTGGAAGACTTAGGATTTAGAGTTGATTAGGCATTTTG
Organism: Platanthera guangdongensis; assembly: GCA_039583875.1. Taxonomy (NCBI): domain Eukaryota; kingdom Viridiplantae; phylum Streptophyta; class Magnoliopsida; order Asparagales; family Orchidaceae; genus Platanthera; species Platanthera guangdongensis. The sequence continues at coordinate 165,855,334 of CM077162.1, forward strand.
TAATTATCATAAATTTAGTGGATTATTATCTTGTCTGAAAATGGTACTTCATGTTCAAACCTGGGCCTTTATGGACACTAGAATAAATAAATTAATTATCAGACAAATTAGGAAAATTATGGATTTCTGGATTTATGCTTCAAATGTCTTTTTAGCCCTCTAATAATTATCATAAGGGTACTGGATAAGTATTTCATGTACTTCCCTTTTTACGGGACATGTAGTTTAAGTGGTCTGCATATAGCAAAACTGCAGGATTTCATTTGGATGTGAATTAGGGCACGTATGATGGTCTTGATGGGTTGCTGTAAGGACAAGTGGAATGGGCTGCATCTATGGAAGATGAGTGAGTAGGGTGTGGTTTTGTCTAGGTTTATAGGCGTTCGGGTCCGACGAAAGATCGTCCTACCCAAGGAGAGTTGGAGTCAAATTACCCTAGGATTAGCATATCGAAATATGAGAAATAATGGGTAAGGGAATCAACCAATAATAAAATAAGTACCTTACGAAAGGGAACGTCGGGCGTAATCCCAACACAGTTCCTAGTGCCCCTTGAGAGCCCTTCACAGGGAATACCGGGGGATGTCCTGGGTTAACGTAAACTGTTTAACAAGCTGAAAAGAGTAACTTAGTAATTAGGGTTGCACATTCCACAACACTGATGGCACCAGATGTTGGTTAGGAGCTTCGGCTCGGATGGTTAAAAGGCGGACTTTGGGTCCGGGGAGCTTCGGCTCGATTGTTTGAGTCGGACGTGTTGGTCCGGGGAGCTTCGGCTCGATTCTTGATTACGCTAATTTGCATGTGCATAACAGGAAAGGAAATTAAGGTGGTGGGTCTTCGGTATTGGAGGGTCGATGCACCGACGCCAATATGTTGACTCGGCAAGTGTGGTTAACACTTCGCCATCAGAAGTCCGTTGCGCCAGCCGGCAAGAGTACGCAGGAGTCCGCTTCGTGCACCAAGCGTTGAGGCGTACGATAGGTCTGACCGGTAGTGCTTTACTGGTTTAGAGGTGGGCGAGGCCCAACCCACCGCTTCCGTCTGCCACTACGGAGGGTATCCTGGGAGGTTACGGCTCCAAAAAGGGGGAACTAAAGGTCTGTGTGCACAGAGTCGGGTGTGTGAGTTGCACTTGCATGTCCATCATACCCACTTGCATGTCATAGCATAATCGTTACCCTTAACCTTGACACCTAAAGTATAAGTGGAATGGGACGCTTATACTTTAGGACCTGCAAAACGACCCCTTGGTCTATAAGCTTGTGTGGGCAAGCTTATAAATTAAGGTTAATTTTTGATATTTATATCCACTGTTGTTGATAACCGACACCCCAACGTATAAATTGGTATGGGACTTTTTATACGATGGGAGCCTTGCAGAAGACCCCTTGGCTTATGTGTTTTCACATAAGTAAAGGTTACTTTTCATATTTCAGCTTATTGTCTTGTTATGCTATAGAATTTGCTAGAATAGGACCGCTGTCATCTGCTTTTGATATTCTCCACCTTCAAGTCCTCCCCTTTCTTCCTCTCCGCTCGGTGCCTAGGAGCCGTGGGGGAAGGGGCGGGGGATGATAGGACTTAGTCTTCTAGACTAACGGTTTTCGAACCGCATCATTTAGGGGATCGCGGACACCAGCATAGAGGAGCAGCCCCAGAGACCGGTGCGCTTGGAGGTGGGGCAGTCTAGCTCCGGAGTTCACACAGCCAGGGACCATGAGTCTCGACCTTGAGTAGTTTTTCTGCTTCCGCATGAGTGATCTTTTGTAGTGAGGATTTGATGTACCGGGCATAAGCCCGTTTTTGCTACTCTGATGTTTGTTTTTGTGGACACTCCCTTCGTGGAGTTATATTACTTATGACATGTGATTCTCTGTGGACTGATGGTTTACTTTTACTTCATTATTTTGCTACTTTTCTGTGATCGAACTAGCCGGCAGAATCGGCGCTTTGTGGTGATGACTCTTCAGGGCGTGAAGGAGTCACCGCAAAACGGCGGTTCTGGGCCTAAGACCCCGGTGTCCAAAAGGAAAAAAGAAGGGGGGGGGGGGTCTTACAAGTGGTATCAAAGCGAAACCTCGATCAAACAGTAGCGGTCCACAACCCTGGGTCACCCCCCGCGCGAGTTTAGTTTGGGGACAAACTAAGCAGCGGAAGCAGTGGTGTGCCCATATGGGGGGAATCACATGTAAATTGTCCACTTTCATTAGGCATTGAGTCGATTACCTATTAATGTAGCTCGTTTTGCAGCCCCCAGCTCAGCCCACCCCACAAGGTGGAGCTCAGCAGACTCCAGACATTGCACCACCTCCCATGGTCCCCACACCTTTCCTCCAGTCAGACATGGGGCAAACCCTTACAGCTATCCTTGAGGCCTTCCGGGCTCAGCAGGCTCCAGCCCAGCAGCCAAACCCAGGGGCCAACTAGATGAGCACCTTCCGAGGACACTCTCCCCCATCATACTTGGGGACAGAGTCGACAGTGCGGACATAGGAGTGGCTGGATGTTATGTACGAGATGTTGACTGGGATACGATGCCCTTGGGAGGAGAGGGTGGCCCTGGTGGTATCTTGCTTGGAGTCCCATGCTAAGAGATGGTGGAAGACGCTGTTGGACACGACTTTTGCTGATAGGGAGATTGCAGAAATCACTTAGGAGGAATTCAGGGCCACGCTGCTGGAGCACTTTGTCCCACAGTCGGCCAGGGACGAGTTGGAGGAGCGGTTCTTGCAGCTGAGGCAGGGCACCAGGACGGTGGTGGAGTACCACCGAGAGTTCGATCATCTGGCCCGATATGCGGGCTCTTACCAGCTGGACGAAGCAGGTTACGTCAAGAGATTCTACAAGGGACTAAAAGAGGAGTTGAGGGAGGCCTTGCTATTTGTGTCTGATGGGCCTATCTCCCGGATTTTGGAGATGGCGAAGAGGATTGAGGCCGATTGGAACGCCACTCGGGGCCGGAAGCGGCAAGCGGAGGATCAGGGCCGGAGGGCCCGAAATGATCAGCGACGAGGCACCATACCAGATGGGAGGAGGACAGAGGAGCAGCCTCGTCAGGAGGTGAGGCAGGAGCCGAGAGAGCAGGTGGTTTTGGCCCCTCAACCTCTCCGGATTCAGGAGATGCCGAGACCCGGGGGTATGGCGTATCCCCCGCCGGAGTGCTTCCATTGTCACCAGGTGGGACATCTCCGGAGAAACTGCCCTATGAGGGGGGCACCACCTCCAGCACCACGGGGTGGCCCACCGGCCCAGCATTTCGGAGGCCGAGGACGCGGCCGAGGATGTGGTTACCAGGGAGGCGACCGTAGGCAGAATGGGGAGCAGATTTACGCTTTGGACTTAGCACAGCCCCGGAACCCGGACAGGGTTATTGCAGGTATGAGAGTAATCTTAGTTTTGGATTTATTCTTTGCTCATATTAAGTGTTGATAGAACTACTACACAACCTACGTTAGAAAACCTTACACCAGAGTTTTCTTTCAAAACTGATTTAGGAATGGTGATGGTGTGCGGCAAGCCTGCCCATACCCTGTTCGACACGGGGGCATCGCACAACTTTGTGTCGGAAGATTTCGTCAAGGACCTGGATCGGATTCGATATTATACGGGATTACCCAGGAGAGTGCGTCTCCCCAATGGGATGGAGATCCAGTCCACAGAGAAGTGCCTCCTGGAGGTTACCATAGACGGGTTGACACTCGAGGCCCCGGCGACGATCCTGAGGATGCCGGACTTCGACCTTGTCTTGGGCATGACATGGCTTGTCTGGAACCATGCCCAGATTGACTGCCCGGCAAGGAGGGTCGTGCTGAGCCACGGCGATACTTATGCAACATTCGAAGGTACTACACCGGTTTCCCGCCGCCTGCTTTCATCTATTCAGGTCGTTAAGGCTCACATGCAAGGAGACGAGGTATATCAGGTATTATTCGAGATGACTGAGGAGAAGGACCTGATTGCTAGCATTCCGGTGGTTCGTGACTACGCCGATATTTTTCCGGATAAGCTGCCAGGACTGCCTCCGCATAGGGGGAAGGACTTTCAGATTCAGTTGGTGCCAGGGGCTAAGCCGGTATCCAAGGCCCCTTATCGGATGGCCCCGAAGGAGTTGGCGGAGTTTCAGACACAGTTGCAGGAGCTGGTGGGAGCAGGATTTGTCAGGCCGAGCTCCTCATCATGGGGAGCTCCTGTCCTATTCGTGAAGAAGAAGGACGGCACTCTACGCCTATGAATTGACTATCGAGCACTAAACAGGCTGACCGTCCGAAATACCTATCCGCTCCCCAGGATAGACGAGTTGTTCGATCAGCTGGAGGGACCCCATTATTTCTCGAAACTGGACTTGAGGTCAGGCTACTACCAGCTGCGGATCCAGGAGGAGGATATTCCGAAGACGGCCTTTAGTAGCAGATACGGACTGTATGAGTTCACCGTGATGCCCTTCGGGCTCACGAATGCTCCGTCGGCGTTTATGAGCCTCATGAACCGGGTCTTCGAGGCTTATTTGGATGTTTTCGTCATAGTATTCATAGACGACATCCTTATCTATTCTAAGACGGAGGAGGAGCACACACGACATCTGGCATTGACCTTGGAAAGACTGCGGGAGCATCGCCTTTATGCGAAGTTCAGCAAGTGTCAGTTCTGGCTGAAGGAGGTGGCTTTCTTAGGCCACATTATCAGCGGAGCTGGGCTGGCAGTGGACCCGGCAAAAATTCAGGCAGTCAGGGATTGGCCGCCGCTGAAGACGGCCACGGACGTGCGGAGTTTCCTGGGACTTGCCGGTTATTACCGGAAGTTCGTAGAGGGATTCTCTCGAATCGCCCTCCCGCTCACATCCTTGACGAAGAAGGAGGTACCGTTCGTATGGACCCCGCAGTGCCAGACAGCTTTCCAGGAGCTGAAGGATCGGCTAACCTCGGCTCCCATTCTTACTCTCCCCTCGGGGAGGGAGGGATTTCAGGTCTACACCGACGCATCATATCAGGGGATGGGAGCGGTGCTGATGCAGAACGGACACGTCATAGCTTATGCCTCCCGCCAGCTGAAGACCCATGAGAAGAACTACCCGGTGCACGACCTTGAGATGGGAGCAGTTGTATTCGCACTGAAGATATGGCGGCACTACCTTTATGGAGTCCACTGTGATATATACTCCGATCATAAGAACCTTAAGTACGTGGACACGCAGAAGGAACTGAACATCAGGCAGAGGCGGTGGGTGGAGTTTCTATCTGACTATCAGTATGAGATGCACTATCACCCGGGGAAGGCGAACGTGGTAGTAGATGCACTGAGTTGGAGAGCCGCCACAGCGGGAGCAGAGCCCCAGTTGATGTCTATGGAGCTGCTGCAGAGACTAGAGGACATGCACATTACTCTGGTGTCGTCTGATGATCCTGAGCTCTATGAGGAGTACTTGGCCGCGATGGGCGTTACCGATGACATCAGAGACCGGGTCAGAGAAGGGCAGAGGCAGGATGCCAAGTTAGAGCCCATCTTCCAAGCTCTGGAGGCAGGCACTGCAGGAGATTACACACTGAGGGACGACCTGGTGTGCTTCAGAGGACGGGTGTATATACCGGAGGGAGGCCAGATCCGGGAGGATATTATGACGGAGGCGCACTGCAGCCGGTATTCTGTACACCCGGGGATCACAAAGATGACGGCTGATTTGAAGAAGACGATGTTCTAGCCGGGCATGAAGAAGGATGTCTCTTACTTCGTGACCCATTGTGAGGCATGTCAGCTAGTGAAGGCGGAGTGCAGGAACCCCGCAGGATTATTGCAGCCACTCCCGGTGCCGGAGTGGAAGTTCGATGACATAGCCATGGACTTCATACATGGGTTTCCCCGGTCTCGGACAGGGAATGACTCGATCTGGGTAATCGTTGATCGGTTGACCAAGGTGGCTCGATTTATACCGATCAGGAAGGACGATTCAGTAGGAGTACTGGTGCGGAAGTTCGTGGAGCAGTTCATTCGTTACCATGGCGTGCCCAGGACGATAGTGTCGGATTGGGATGGTCGGTTCACCTCCAGGGAGTGGAGATCCGTGCAAGCTTACTTAGGCACGCGATTGACCTTCAGCACTGCATTTCATCCCCAGACAGACGGGCAGACAGAACGCACCAACCGGACGCTGGAGGACCTTTTGAGGCTATGCATCTTGGACCGCGGGGAACCGTGGGAGAAACTCTTACCCCTGGTCGAGTTCTCCTATAACAACAGCCACCAGTCCAGCATCAGGATGGCGCCTTACGAAGCCTTGTACGGGAGGAGATGCCGGACCCCGCTTTCTTGGGTTCAGAACGAAGATCCGAAGGTGTTGGGGTCAGAGTTTGTTGAAGACACCGAGGCACAGGTAAGGCTGATCAGAGACAGGATGCTAGAGGCGCAGAGCAGACAGGCTAAGTACTATGACGCCCGGCATCGGCAGGTGGAGTTCCAGGTGGGAGACCGGGTGTTTCTGAAGATCCGGCCCATGCATGGAGTCTCGCGGGTGCGTGGTCGGAGGAAGAAGCTCAGCCCTAGGTACATGGGTCCTTACAAGATCCTGGAGCGGATCGGACCCCTAGCCTACCGGCTGGAGTTACCACCAGAGCTGGAAGGGCTGCACGACGTCTTCCATATTTCTTCACTGAGGAGGGCTCTGCTACACCCGGAACAGCAGATTTTGACCCCCGAAGGGCCGGTAGCTTCAGACCGGTCAGTTCGCTTGGAGCCAGTGAGGATCGACGACCGAGGAGTACGGGTCTTGCGACGCAAGAAGGTCCCACTAGTCAAGGTCCTGTGGAGGAACCACGGCCAGGAGGAGCATACTTTGGAGCCGCAGGACCTTATGCGACAAAGGTACCCAGAGCTATTCAGTCAGGTATACCTCTCAGACCCCTCAAGATGTTAATTTATTCTCCTGCTTTAATTTACTAAGGGCTGCTCTAGGCAGATAGAGGCTTATCTTTTGTTTATTGGGGGCTTATCCTTGTTTATTGGGATCTTGGTTTGCCGATTGGGCGTAATGGTCATAGATCTAAGCTTTCCCGTAAAACCTAATTTAACAAACAAGGCGTCATGATGGGATGTTACAAGGCTCTTTCCTTCGGTAGTAAGTCCCGTAGGCCCAACCTTGATTTCGGGGACGAAATCTTTGTTTTGTTTATTGGGAATTGTAACATCCCATTTCCAGCTAGACCCCTAAGAATGGTTTTGGCCATGACTAGGTCATGATAAACCCTAGGAAGCCAGAAATGGGCCAGGAGATAGGGGACAAAAAGGTGGGAGATCATCATGGTCTGCAAATAGTAGAACTCTGAACAATGGTTTAGGATAACCATGGGCTACACCTTAACCCCAAGACCCTACCACAACACCCCTAATACCTTGGAGGCCCATTAGAGCCAAAAGGACCCATTAGGGTCAACCCAAGAGGCCTAGTTGACCAAGGTCAACCCTAGCCCTAAATGGGTCAAACTAGCCTACTTAGGGTCAACTGACCTACTCCTAGCCTAGAGGACCCTACCTATGCCCTCCTAACCCTAAAGTAAGGTCAATGGGTCACTAAGGACACATTGGGGTCAGCCCTAGAGGCCAGGTTGACCCAAGTCAACTCAAGCCCTAACCTGGTCAAAGTACCCTTACTAAGGGTATGTGACCTCCAAAGTATAGGGTAACCCTACATAACCCTACCTAGACCCTAAGGGAAGCCAATGGGTCACCCAGGACCCATAGGGGTCAACCCAATTGGCCATGTTGACTCAAGTCAACTCTAGCCCTAGATGGTCAAAGTGCCCTTGCCAAGGGACATGAGACCACCAAGAGGCCCAACCAACCTTACTCAAGTAACCCTAGACCTTAAAGGAGACCAATGGGCCACTAAAAATCCAATGGGGTCAACCTAGATGGTCAAATTGACCAGGTCAACCCTCATTTGGGACAAGTCAAACTTAGCCCAAAAAGGGCTAACCCAAGCTCAAGCCACTTCTCCCTTAGGCTAAACCCATTCCCATGACCATCATAATCAAGTGGGCTGCATTTAGCTTGTGAGGTTGACTAGTCAACCAGAGGTGACTAGGAGAGAGAAAGGAGCTCCTCTCCATGATAATGGAGGAGAGAGAAAATGAGGAAGAGGAAGGGGAAGTGAGAGGCCGGCCAAGGAAGGCTAACAGCCACCAATTATGGCTGTAATCAACTCCTCTAGGGGAGAGGAGTTGATTCCAGCCGTTTCTCGGCCACCAAGGGGTGGGTTCAGCCCCCCTCCACACAACCCGAGCCACACCTTTAATGGTGTTAATGGACATTGAAGAACCAGCCTTCCCCCTCCCCCGTTTGCCATTTAAACACCTTCAGGGAGCCAGGGGGATCATTTTAGAGCGTTTACCTAGAGGAGACGAGCCATTCCACTGTGCAGTTGCAGAAGCCGAGCGCCGCCGCCATCGTCAATGGCATCCCGTCGCTCCTCACGCATCCAGGCCGCCAGGAAGGTCCTCCTCCTCTCCTTAACCCGCGGGTAGATCTTAGGATTATTTAGGCTTAAGTTTTGGGCTCAATTGAGCCCGATCCAATCCTGGATTTCTCCTGGTTTCGGCAAGAAATCCTCTTACTATATCCGCCGGAAAACGCCTCTCCGGCGGCGGAGCCGCCGCCTGGCGATAGCCACCACCTCAACAGAGGTGTTGGTGGCGGTGGCCGGCCGGGGAAGGGGCTGGATCGCCGGCGGCAAGACTTGGAAATCGCTCCAGGCGGGACGAATCGCAGCCGTCGGCTCAGCGAAGACGATGACCAGATGTCGTTGATCCCTGCGCCAAGATTCGTGCTGCATCAGGATTAAACTATAGGAAATTAATTCTATTTATTTCATTCTGTCACACTTTTGTCATTTAATGTTTTAAATATTTAAAAATAGTTAGAGGCTCTGTATGAGAAACTGATCAACACATGATTTGTAGCCCTTTCTGTCTACTTTATTTTAAAATTGGTTTGAACCAATTTAGGCTCATGGTTTGATCAGGGCACCCATTTTGGTGGGACATACCCTTAGGGCTAGGCAGCCATTAAACTGAGTGCCCACACTTCACCCCTAGCCCAATCAGTTGAAATTTTGATGGGGAGTCTATCCTAGCTATACCTAGGGCCTGTCCAAAAATGGGAATTTTTGGAGAAAATATTTCTATAGTTTTTGTAAACATTTAATAATTATTAAATAAATTAACTAGGTGCCCTAAACACCTCCAAACCCTCCCAAGTTTTGGTGAGTGGTCCCTGGGTTCATTTTAGGTATCTGTATAAAATTTCATTTAAGTTGGATGTGTTTTGAATAGGTTTTGACCCAACCCTAACTATACCTTAAAAAGGGCATTTTGGTCAAAAGTTGCACTTTTGATTTTGAGTGACCAAATCACATCAACAGAGGCTGAAATTTGGGCGACTGACTTGTTAGGGCACTTATCACCTCCCTATGGAATATGGGACAGTGAGGAATAGATTTGCCCTAAGTTCCTAGGTCAAACCCTAAGGAGGGACCTTTTGGCCTTGTGAAGGGTGTGAGTCCTAAACACCTTGGATGAACTCCAAATTTTGCAAGGAGGTTCCTAGGATATATAGAACCCTCTGTTAAAAATATTAGCTAATTTTGAAAAGGATAGGGGCCCCAAAACCCTAACCCTAGCTTAGGACCTAAAACTTGTAGTGTAAGTTTAGGTTAGCTAAACATCTTGAAACTTAACCAAATTTGGGTAGTGAGGGGATTAGGGTATTTTGAGCCTCTGATAATTTACTTGAGGAATTTTGGACAATGTTTATAGCACTTCATTTGTAATCAATAGTAATGCCCTAATTAATATTTTGGCTATTGTGGTCTCACTGCCCATAGAGAGGGTATGAAACATGGGCAGAGTTAGTTTTAGGTTATAATAATCTTGTATGAATTTTGTTAGAATTTTTGGATATCTATTTAGGGCATCTACTTCACAAGTGCTTTATTTTGATTACATATTAAATAATTCTTGTCAGAGGCCATTACTTACTGAAAAATCATGAAACTTGCTGCATAGTGTTTTTAGCTCAATGTTATCATATGGGAATTTTTGTGGAAATATTTGATGACTGATTAGCATACTTTGTTCATTAACCCTTAAATTAGAAAGTTCATAAGAAAATTCAGCTCGTAGGGCCGGTGGGACTGGAAACGGGAAGGAGAGGGGCTGCTGTCCTGGCAGCAGGCCGGTGGGTTTCAGATGCGGTTTTAGAGGGGATTTAGTGGCTGGATGGGGAAGGAGGAGGTGGAAAATGATGGAGGGGGTTAGGGTTTACCTTGTGGATGAAGTTCCACCACTAGGAGTCGGCACCTAGGGCTCCACGGCGTCGGCACCATGGCTTGATCGCGGAGTTCCGGGAATGACTTCCTCCAAAACCAACAATGCCTCTCCAAGACTCAAACACTCCTATTTAGAATATTCTAAACATTAGGTCAACCCGGGATTGACGGCTATGATTGGCCGACGCATCCACGTGCTAAATAAATGGAAAAAAGAACTGAAAATAACAAAGTTATATATCAAAAAGATTCGCGGCGCGCATCCGGACGCATCCGTGGGATCGGATCATCCCTCCGATCAAGTCTTCCAGCCAGAATAGACAAAAGTGGGCCCCGCCTTGTCATGTGCCGCCGAGGGTCCCCCATCAACTCCCCCCAACTGAAAAGAATTCATCTCTGATGAATGGAGATGATCATACTGTCGTCAAAGCCCCGGGGTGAGTCGATCCAACTCAGTTGGTAGAATCCACGTGTTATCAGAGGCGGAGCGGCCTCTCCAACGAACCAGGTAGCAGCTGAAAGTCCAGTGGTGGTAGGGACGTACTCATAGGCGACGATATCTGTAATACTCTCAGTATACTGCCCTCGTGAAGTGGAACCCAGAGCGATCCGGGGTGCGGACGGTATCACCATAGGTGAAGGACTCCCAGGGGTGCGTACAGCAGGGGGCAAGACAAGTGGTAGAGGTGAGAAGGAGGAAGTTGTTGCTGGTGATAAGGTGGGGTGGTGGTGATCATCCCGACTCGGGTCCGAATATTCACGAGGTTCGTAATACGGAGTCAAGTCCTCAACGTTGAACACCTGATGGATGCCTATACTCGCGGGAAAATTCAGCTCGTAGGAAATTGTCCCGATCCGCTTAATGATCGAGTAGGGACCCAGTCGTTTAGCGCTTAATTTCTTGGCAGGCCCCGGTGGGAGCCTCTTCACCCGGATTCAGACCATTACCTGCTCGACTTCGTTGAAAACATGTTCCCGCCTGTTTAAGTCTGCATGGGTCTTATAGTTTTCATTACTTGAGATAATTTGTCGACGGACTTACTCATGTAAATCATGCAAATGACGTGCAAATCACTCGGCGGACTCACTTGGACGGGACTCTAATGGACAAGGAATGAGGTCGATGGGCTTCTTGGGTTCATACTCTAATACTATGTGAAATGGGGTCAACCCGGTGGACCTATTGACCGAACTATTGTATGCAAACTCCGCGATGGGAAGGACGGAGTCCCAACTCGCCACATGCTCGCCAACAAGACATCTAAGCAAATTCCCTAGACTGTAGTTCATAACCTCAGTCTGTCCGTCAGTCTGAGGGTGATATGTAGATGAAAACTTCAAGGTAGTGCCCATTTTGTACCATAGGTTCTTCCAAAAGTAACTCACGAACCTAACATCCCTGTCGGAGACTATGGACTTCGATAGACCATGTAACCTAAAGACGTCCCGAATGAAAATGGATGCAACGTGTGATGCATCAACAGTCCTAGAGCAGGCTATGAAGTGTGACATCTTGGAAAAATGATCAATGACAACAAAGATGGAGTCGTGTTTCCGAACCGTGCGTGGCAATCCAAGTACAAAGTTCATACTAATATCCTCCCAGGGCCTAAGTGGGACTGGTAAGGGTGTATATAATCCTGTGTTTTGTTTAGTTCCCTTCGCAGTCTGACATGTACGACAATGCCGGACAACTCTGGCCACATCCCTCTTCAGGCCCGGCCAATAAAATCTATCCTCGACGATAGCTATGGACTTATCCCTGCCAAAATGCTCGGCGGATCCGCCCGCATGAAGCTCCCAAATGAGATAGTCACTGTATGATGTGTTGGGGATGCATATGTGGGAGCCCCGATAAAGGTAACCTTCCCAAATCTGGAAGCCGTGACAGGCTCAGGTGGGTCTCGGGATAAAGCTGCGTATATCTCAGCGAAGTCCGGACAACCTGAGTAAGCAGCAATAAATTGCTCAAGTCCGTCCACGTGGGCTCTCAGGGTCTGCAGAAGGGTGGCCCGCCGACTCAACGCATCAGCGGGTTTGTTCTCAACACCAGCGTGATGTTTGAGAATATAGTAGAAATCCTGGAGATACTCAACCCATTTCGCATGCTGATGCCCCAACTTCTTCTGGGAATCTAAGTACCTAAGCGCCTGGTGGTCCGAATAGAGAACGAACTCCCGGGGAAGGAGGTAGTGTCTCCAGTATCGTGATGACTGGACGATCGCATAAACCTCCCAGCCAACCCCACTATAGTGGGATAAAGGCTTGAGTTTCGTTGTAATTAGTGGATTAATTCTATTCGTTGAGTTTGTGTTCGATGATTTTTAACTATTAGGGCGAGGGCGGAGTATTTTAAATTTATCTTAGAGTTTAAAATGGAATGACATTTTTGTTATTAAAGTGAAATCACAAATGCATCTCAAAAGGCGGCGTCGATTGGACCCCATAAGCAGTTTTTGTAACTTTTTCCGGTTCGCCACTCTGTTAAAGCCCGCAAACCCCCCTCTTATCGCGATTTATTTTCCTTTTCTCCTGATTGATCCCAAACCCGTGCGGAAACGAAACTGTCTTTCCTCCTCACCTCCCAGCCTTGAAGCGAAGCTTCTGCCACCCTCTACACCCTCAGTAGACATCTTCTCCCTCTTTGGAAGTCCACGACGAGCGGTACCGGTAGAGTTTCCTCACCGATCGTCGGAGGCTCCCAGAATTTCTGCGCATGTAAGTTGAAATTTCGCTATCGTTTTAGTTTTTTCGATCTTGATAGAGGATGTAAATCCCTCTCACCCCTCAGATTGGAGTGATTTTTCCCTCCAGGTTCCTCAACCCAAGCCAAGTTTAAACTGATCCCGCTCAATTCTTCTCCACAGTAGGGCTACTTGAAAGTGCAGGTTAGATCTGAAATACTCTAGAGGGGGGGGGAGGTGAATAGAGTATTGTGCTTACTTCAAACTTTTTACAACTTTTGTTGTAAGCCTAGGTGAACAAGTCAGCAAATAAAATAAAATAAGCACAGCAACCTATTAATCACAGAACAACACAGCCAAAACAAAAATAAGAGCAACCAGACGACACAAGAATTTTATAGTGGTTCCCCAACCTGGGTACATCCACTCTTCTACCACCCTGGTAGGAATCCACTCAGGTTTTTGATCAGGTGTCTGACACCAATGAGCTTTTATTCAGGTGCTCAAAAACCAATACCTCAAGTCTTTTGGAAGGAGACTTGCAACCAGAATAATTTTGAAGGGATTTAAAACCCTGTACAAGAATTGGAAAGAAGGGTGATGAGGTCTTCTCTTTCTCAATAACAACTGAGAAGACTTGTGGATTGATGTTAGCAGCTTTTGCTCCCCCTGAGATCTTGAATGTATCAGGAATGCTGGAGCACTGCTTCTATGTGATAGGTCTTCAAAGACCTAGAATGCCTGGACCAGAAATTGTTTCAGGAACTCCTTTGACAGATTGAGATTTGTTGTCCTTTGAAGTAGTCCTGAGAATTGAAGGGAGAAGACTCTTGATAGAATTTGATTGTTCTTCTTCTTCTTCTTGATGAAGTTGTTCTCTGGTCAAGGCTGATTGCAGTAGAACTTTTGATTTGAGTATGATTGTTCTTCTGTGCAATCTAAGTGTCTGTCTGATTGTGTGTATTGCTCTCTGTACTAGTCGTTCTTTCTTGTTCTTTTTCTGACTGCACTTTTTTGATGATCTCATACTGACTGAAAAGATCATTTGAAAATTTGAATGTTGAGCAGTAATTGCAGTTGGCCTTGGAAGGAAGCGACAATCAATAATTTCCTCAACTGTCACATGGAAAAATGGCATGTAATAATCCATAGTCAATGCGCGTTCTAACGGTAACATTCCGAGAAGATCTGGCATTAATAACTCCGGAATCATCGCCAAGAAACAGGACAGGAAACTGAAGAAGAACTAGTCTGGAATCGTCGAACGAAGAACACAATTCATCGATCTGAGTTTGAGTTCGTCGAGCTGAGCTTGAGTTCATCGAGCTGAGCTTGAGAGAGTTCGTCGACCATACAATCTTCATTCGCCGAACAGACACCAAAATTCGTTGAGCTGATGACTATTACTGTCAGACAGTATTCGTCGAACTAAGATCCAAATTCGTCGAGCTGAGAACAGTTCTGGACTTAGTCAAAATTCTGCAACTGCTGATATTCTGTATCGACATAAGTTGGTGTCGACTGATTGATCTTGGTGTCGACTCAAATCTTCTGGTGTCGACATGAGCTAGTGTTGACTGAAGTACTAGTGTCGACACAAATCCTCTAGTGTCGACACAAATTGTCTGGTGTCGACACATGCCCTAAGTGTCGACACAAATACTCTGAGTTCAGAATTCATCAAGTATAGTACAACATTTGTCGACCTGAGAAGTTGACTTCGTCGACCTGAGAAGTTGAGAACTTGAGGTCCAAGTTTGTCGAGCTCAGAATCTAATTCGTCGACCAAAGCTTGAAGCCGCACTTAGAAAAATTCTGTAGTTGTCCTGACTTTGGCTTAAAGTAGAAACTCAATCTTCATCGAATAAAGAACTAAGATTGTCGAGCTCAGCACACAGAATTGTCTCACAATCGTCGAGCGCAGAACACCTTTCGTCGAGCCGAGTTCGACGAACGTCGAACTCACTTTACTTAGTCTTGAAATCCTCTAAGTCTGGAGTTTCTGAAGGTCTTGTTGATAGCCGGTCACTCTGAAGTTGACACTAATGACTTTATCTAAACTCTAGGACATAAACTTGACCCTGACTATACATGATGGGTCACATCCTAAGTCAGTGAACCTAGCCCAAATCAACTAGGGATCCAACAATCTCCCCATATTTGGGTGAGGTTACAAACAGAGACTCAAAATAGAAACAGACAGGAAAACAAAGCAAGAAAAGAGATATATCTGGCAGAGAATTACCAACACATGCAGCATATATATATATATACACAACTTTATTTAAACAGATAGCATAGTTTGAAAAACAAAAACAAACAGAAATTGAAACAACAAGAAGATTACTTCTTTGGATTCTTCTGCTTGGACCTGTCTTCTGCTGTCTACTCTCCTGGCTTTTTAAAGATGATTTCTCTCATTGGATTTGAAGCCTGAGCCATTGTCATAGTCATATCAGCTGCCCCAATAATATTCAATGATGTAGCTCTGAAGACAACTGCTTTAGGATGAAGTTTCATATAGTCATCAACATTAAACAATTTATTGCCTTTGTCAAACCTTTTCAGCTATTCTTTTCTGTACTTTGATAATGTTGCTAAGCCTGATGTATCTTTTCCTTCAGCCTTGGCTTTATTAATCAAGGATAGTCCAATTAGTTCCTAGAATCTGACCATTTTTGCAGAATTTGCAGTTTCAGGATCTTCAAAAGGAACTGGATGAGAGTATGGCCTTTTTGGACTTTCAGCTTTTTGAACTTCAGAAATTTGTTGCCTTTACTGCTGATGTTGTTGGTGCTGATTACCTGAGGAGGGGTACCTATGCTGGCTGCTTCTAGATGATCTCCCTGACTGTCTCTGATATGTATGCATGGGGGAAGATCTCTGGGAGCTAGAGCCACTGGCACGAGCTGCTGGAGGAGGAGGAGGAGGAGGATCCTTCCTATACCTGTGCACTGGGGGAGGAGAGTATCTCCTGCTTCTCTTCCTATCCTTCTATTGGTTCTTGGATAGCCACATCCATGCTGGCATTCCCTTATATGGTGTAACATTGTGCAAAATGTAGTAAGGGGTGTCTGCAGTGGGATTTGGCTTAGGATCTGGAGGAGGAGCCCTCCTTTTCATTGATAACATCTTCTTTTTCTTACTGGTAGCATTTTCATCTGAGTCATCATCATCATCTTCTTCAGAATCTGAATCCTGAGGACTATCATATAAGGCATCCAAAGCTTTTAAAGCTTTATCAGAAATAACAACTTTTTCTGGAGGAGGGGCAGAAGGTTCAGGAATTGGAGTATCAACAACAGGAGAGGAAGTAACTGTACAGGAAACAGAAATACTGGGGACAGAGCTATCAGCTACTGCCTTATTCTCTTCTTCAATGTCAGCCTGGATAAGCTCATCTAAATCTGGCAGGGGAGAGTCATCCATAACAAAACTTGGTACTGAAACTGGTACTGAAGTATCTTCTGGAATGACTGAAGATGATGGAGCAACAACTAGAGGAGCAAAACTGTCACAGAGTTGCTTAGCAACTGCTGGACTAACTGGAGAGGTGTAGGGTACAATAGCCAAACTTGGCTTAGTAAAGTCAGCTGGAAGAAATTACATAAAAGTTGTATCAAAACTACTCAATAAAACAGACAAATTTACTGTGGGATTTAAATAGAAATCACCAACAGGTTTTATTTGCTCAACTGACTCATCTAAATCAAGGTCAGTGTCCATAAATTGAATTAATTCAATCATCTCAGAATCAAAATCTGCATCTTCATCTGAATATGCATCTGCTGTAGAGAGAACTACTACTGCTGCTGCATCTGCTGCAACTTCATCACTGAGCATCTCCCCCTGCTTGGGATCAGGAGGACCTAGAGTCAGGCCTCTGAATGAAGAGGGGGCAGCAGAGAGAAGAGAAACTTGTGCAGATAAAGAATTGATGGAAGTCACAAGAGGTGTAATGGCCTCTTGGATGAGAGATTTGATGAGGGGAGTGATCAAGGATATGATGGTAGATGGATCAAATGGGGAAGGGGAAGAGGATGGAATAGAGGGTGGAATAACAGATGGAATGGGGGCATTTGGCATGATGGTGTCTATGGGTATGTTGTAAGATGGAATGGTTGACAAATGAGGGGGAAGAGGAGACTGAGGAGGTGTAGGAATAGATGTCTCATGAGGTGAAGCTAGAGGCGTGGGTTGTTGATTAACTTGCAGAGGGGAAGATGGAGGTGGAGATGGAAAGTTTGTGATGTCTAGAGGTGGAGATGAAGGATGAGTAGGCACATGAGGAGGCTTCTTTGATGGAAGAGATGGTGGAGGGGAATGGATCTCTTCAGCAGGGAGGGGAGCGGCCTTTACAGCACTGGTGCTCTCTAAAGTAGGGATGTAAGAGGAGGAAGCCTTGGAGGGCTTGGAGATAGTCCTCTCCCATCTGACAAACAAGGCGCAGGTGAGGCGCTTGCTGACATTGATGAAAATGGTCGGGGAGACCATTAATTCACCAGCCTTCTCCTGAAGAAAAATTCCCAAAATTCTGCCGAAGCAGACCTCTTTCTTGTTATTCTTCTTCTTAATCAACTCGAAGAAAATCTTACTCCAATCAACAGAACGCTTATTCACCACTGCACACATGATAAGAAACTGATGGCGGGTAATGTAATCATGTGCTGAATGCTTACCCATCAGTATTTTTCCGACAATGTCTGCCAGAAACTGGTAGGCGGCGGACTGCTGCTTCTTCAACAATTTGTTAGGGTTGCTTCCTGAAAATCCCATTAACTTTAGCATATAACTGAATTCTTCAGAATCCATTTCCATATCATCTTCTCCGTTTAACAAACCAAAAATCTCAAAAAGAGTCGCGGGAGACAATGAAACAATAGTACTCTCGATATTGCCTGTCAGAACATTTTCCTCAGAAACTGTAGATGTATACACCCATTCTCGAATCTCAGTTCCGTGTAGTTTAATCCTTCTTGTCATGAAATCTTTGAGACCCTGTTCTTCCAGTAATTCCAAGATATAGAGAAAGATGGGGTCAGAATGTTGGAAAGAGTCGAAATCCATATCGAATCCGGTGTTGAACTTCATTACTGCTAAGTTGCTTGCTAGAATCGTCATTGATGACCTGCAAGAAACGCAGAGAAAAACGGCGATCAAGAACAAAAGAACTGAAAGCGCGGGACAGAGGTCGAAGAAAACCTAGATATATTATTTTCAGAATATGAATCGACAATCTCCGTTCCACGAAAAGAAAACAATTCTTCGAACTGAGCTCGACGAAATTAGTTATAGACAAATAATTCGTCGATCTCATCCAGAAGAATCGAAAACCGTTCGTCGAACTCCGTTCGACGAAACGTCTTCTGAAGCAAAGTTCGTCGATCTCCGGTCGACGAAAATTGTTTCCACACAGAGAATTCGTCGATCTCCGTTCGATGAGAATCTCTCAAACTTTCCCTAATTCGTCGAACTCCGTTCGACGAACTCTAGAAAATTCATCAAATGCAGACAGAAACTAATTTAACTCTTCTCCATTAATCATTCCCAGTTGATTTATAAAGAACAGATGGGTTTTCTCATCCAAGGGCTTGGTGAAAATGTCTGCTCTCTGTAAATCAGTAGGAATATAGATCAAGTTAATTTTCTTTTTGTCTATATTGTCTCTAATGAAATGATGTCGTATTTCAATATGCTTAGTCCTAGAATGGTGAACTAGATTCTGTGCTATAGCAATAGCACTAGTATTATCACAAAATAGTGTTGAATTATTTAAGTTGACACCATAGTGTAGGAGTTGATTTTGTATCCATAGCATCTGTGAACAACAGCTGCCAGCAGCCATGTATTCTGCTTCTGCAGTTGATGTAGACACAGATGTCTGCTTTTTACAAACCAGGAGATAAGTCTCATACCCAGGTACTGGCATGTTCCAGAGGTACTCTTCCTGTCCACTCTACATCCAGCATAGTCAGCATTTGAGTATCCAGTTAACTCAAACTCTGACTTTGCAGGATACCAGAGTCCTAGATTAGGACAACTCTTTATAAATCTCAAAATTCTTTTTAGGAAAATAAGGTGAGATTCTTTAGGGTTCACTTGGAACCTAGCACAAAGGCATGTGACAAACATTATATCAGGTCTGCTAGCTGTTAGGTATAATATGGATCCAACAATTGCCCTATAATGTTTTTGCTCTACAGGTTTCCCTGCTACATCAGAATCCACAACAGCATTAGTAGCCATAGGTGTTTTCATTCCTGAAGCATCACCCATCCCAAACTTCTTAATAAGCTCTTTAGCATACTTAGCTTGGCAGAGAGAGATACCATCAGGGAGCTGCTTCACTTGGATATCAAGGAAGTAGGAAAGCTCACCCATGCTACTCATCTCAAATTTAGAATGCATGAGGTCATCAAACCTCTTGCATAATTTGGGATCAGTAGACCCAAAAATGATGTCATCCATATATATTTGTACTAACAAAATTTGGTGCTTATGATGTCTAGTGAAAAGAGTTTTATCTATGATTCCTCTTGTAAATTTATGCTCTAAAAGAAAGCTTGCTAAGGTCTCATACCATGCTCTTGGAGCTTGCTTTAAACCATAGAGAGCTTTATGCAATTTAAAAACAAAAGAGGGTTGTTGGAGAGATAAAACATGGAGGTTGTTCTACATAAACCTCTTCTTGAAGTACTCCATTCAGAAATGCACTCTTGACATCCATTTGGAACACCTTGAATCTCCTATGAGCTGCATAGGCCAGGAATATTATTATGGCCTCTAACCTTGCAATAGGGACAAAGGTTTGATCATAATCAATTCCTTCCTCTTGCCTGTAGCCTTGAGCAACAAGCCTAGCCTTGTTTCTCACTATGTTCCCTTGGGCATCCAATTTGTTCCTATAGTCCCATTTGGTTCCAATAACTGGGTAGTTATGGGGTCTTGGAACCAAATCTCAAACTCTACATCTCTCAAACTGATTTATTTCCTCTTGCATTGCAATGATCCAGTGGGGATCTTGGTCTGCTTCATGGATGGTGAGAGGTTCAATTTGAGAGAGAAAACATGCATGCATCAAGTCTTGGTTGAGTTGATGCTTTGTCTATACACCCACTGAAATGTCTCCAATCACTTGAGATCTGGGGTGATCTCTAAGTGTGACAAGATCAGTTGGTGGAGTTGGTTGAGCAACAGCTTCTGTATTTAATTCCTCTTGAGGACTGGTACTAGCTGTTGAGGGAAGTTCAACTGTTTCCACTTGAAGTTCTTCTTCACTATCTTCAGCAACCTGTGGAGAAGGATGAGTTGATACCTCTTGGGTAAGGTTTAGTCCATCCATAGACTCACACAGTGGTGGAACCTGCAAGAAGCTATTGGTAGAAATCTCTTTCTCCTTATAAGACATGTTAGCTTCATCAAAAGATACATGAACAGATTCTTCAATTTTAAGGGTGGATATATTAAAAACCCTATAGGCCTTGCTTACTTGGGAATATCCAAGAAAAGTCCCTTCTTCAGCCTTAGCCTCAAACTTTCTAATGTATCTTTTGTTATTTGTGTGAATGTAACAAATACAACCAAAAACTTTAAAGTATGTGATTTTAGGTTTCTTCCCTTTAAGTAATTCATAGGGGGTCTTATTTTTCAGTTTATGTATAAGGCTTCTATTCAGGACATAATTAGCAGTGTTTACAGCTTCTGCCCAAAAGGATAGAGGCATATAAGCATCTGCCAACAATGTGGCCGCAGATTCAATGAGTGTCCTATTTTTCCTTTCTGCTACCCCATTTTGTTGGGGAGTTCTAGGAGCTGAGAAGCACTGCCTAATACCTTCCTTCTCATAGAACTCATGCATAAGAAGAGACTCAAACTCTGTGTCATGATCACTTCTGATCAATGCAATATGAGTAGAGAACTCAATCTGTATGGTCTTGAGAAAATCTGTAAGAACCTTGAATGTATCTGACTTAGCTCTCAGAAAGGCTACCCAACTGAATCTAGAGAAGTCATCAACAATCACTAAAGTATAAGACTTCCCTCCTAGGCTTTGCACTGCAATGGGTCCAAATAGATCCACATGAAGCAAATACAATATCCTAGGTGAATCACTTTTATTAATGGATTTAAAACTAATTTTGGTTTGCTTGCCTAATTGACAAGCCCTGCATAGGCTTTCCTTCTTGTAGGGGCCAGAAGGTAAACCTCTAACAAGGTTGTCTTTAGATAACCTAGATATATTCTTAAGGTTTACATGCCCTAATATTTTTTGCCATAACTCATTTTGATTACTAGTGATATTGAGTAAACAAACATCAGTTGTGGCAGAAATAAAATCTACTAGATATATATTGCCTTGTCTAAGTCCAATTAAAACAGTTTGGTTTCCATTATTGATAATAGAACAGGAAGTAGAGTTAAAGTGTACCTGATAACCTTCATCACATAATTGACTTAGGAAATTAGGTTATGTTTAAGTCCTCTTACATATGTTACTTTCTTGAAGGTCACTGATCCAATCTTCACTATCCCATATCCTTCTGATTGGCCACTGTTTGCATCTCCAAAAATCACCTTTGGTCCTAGCTTGGGCTTGTAATTGGATAGATTGCCCTTGCTGCCTATCATGTGTTTGGAGCAACCACTGTCCAAGTACCATGTCTGACTTACCCTTGGACAACTCTTCACCTGTACCTGCAATGAAAAAACAAAACTCAATTGTTCTTGACCCAGGTTACCTTGGGTCCTTGATTTGGTTGAAATGAAAAACTAGAAATAACTGATAATGCAGGCTGAGATTTGTAACCTAAGGGGTGATATCTCCTAGGTGGAATTACCCAATCAGCTACTGGATTAAATGTCTTATGAGCTGGTTTAGAGTTTCTGTAAGAGAAATATTTTAAGTTTGGTCTTTCTGGGTTCGACAAATTGTTGTAAGTTCGTCGACCAGAGTTCGACGAATAGGGATGAGATCGTCGATCTCTGCTCAGAGAATGACAATAGTCATTTTCTGCGCCCCAAGTTCGTCGACCTCTACTCGACGAACCATACACAGTTTGTCGATCGCAGTTAGACAAATTTTTATACCTGAAGTTTGCATTCAGCGTTCGTCGATCTGGGTTCGACGAGCTGGCCACAATTCGTCGATCTGAGGTCGACAAATGCTGCTGAACTTTGTTTTTATTAACTATTTTCTGTTTTCTGTTTCTCTTGTCTAGGGGTCTTGGGTTGTTTTCTGACATTGGTTTGTCTATTAACTTTTCCTTTCCCTTAGCAGAGATAAACTTGATGGGGGTTGTAAGAATATTTTTCTTTATTATGGGGGGTAAACTTGATGAAGCACCCAAGCCCAGCTTGCCATTTAATCTGGCATTCACTGTGTTTGTGATGTCCATCAGCTTGAGGCTTCTCCCATTGAGAGATTGCTCAAGTTGTTTGGCCTCACATAATTCAGATTTTAATTTAATTATTTGTTCATTATCTAGAGTTAATTGATCTGTTAGCTTAATGTTTTCTGAGTTAACTGATTCAAGATTTCCTAGTCTTTCTCTAAGAGTTTTATTTCCTTTTCTGAGTTGATTAAGTCTAAGCACATAACTTTAAATTCAACTTTAAATAAATCAGTAGTGAAATCAAAGCTAGAAATAACCTGATCTGCCTCTGAGTCTGAGGCTGCTTCATCTTCAGATTCTTCTTCTGATCCAGAATTGTTCCTGGAGGCATCAATTGCCATAAGGCACACCTCCTTGGATCTTGCTTCTTCCTCTTCTTCACTTGAACTGGAAGAGGATGATTCTTCTTCAGTGTCACTCCAAGTCTCAGCAACAAAGACCTTATCTTTCTTTTTATATTTGCTGGAGGAGGGTCTGTTGTTGTGCTTTCTTATGGAGTCTCTTTCTTTGTTTTTCTCCTTCTTCTGAGTTTCTGGACATTCAGAGATGTAATGTCCAGGCTTTCTGCAACCAAATCACACAACCTCCTTGGTTGGTGTCTTGCCATACTTGGGCTTATCATCCTGTCTGGATGATTTCCTTCTAAAATCTTTCCTAGCCATCTTGTAGAACCTTTTAGCAAAGAGGCTCATGAGTTCCTCATTGGAAGTTGATGTCTCATTTTCCTCAGATGCTTTGAAGGATATGTTGTTCTCCTTTCTCACTGGAGTTGTTGCCTTCTATTCTTCTGCTTCTCTTGATTTGATCAGCTGCTCATAAGATTTTAATTTGCCTAGTAGATACTCAGTTGATATCTCATTGAGGCTTCTGGCTTCTTTGATTGACCAGATTCTGGAATCCCAAGAGCTAGGGAAGCACATCATTATCTTATCATTCACCTCTGTCAAGGTGATGTCCTTATCCAAGGTTTTGAGTTCATTGATGATTGAACTCAACCTGTTGTACATGTCAGCAACTGATTCTGTCTCATCCTTTTTGAAGTTCTCATACAGGGAAATGAGATTGGATCTCCTGTCTTTCCTCTCATCTGCTAAGCCAGCTACCATTTGGTTAAGGGAGTCCCAAATGGCCTTGGCTGAGGTGCACTCAGCCACCTTCTGGAATATGTCATTTGACATTGTCTAAGCCAAGATAGTCATTGCCTTAGCATCTGCCATCTTGGATTTCTTGTAGGCATCAATGTTTTCTGGAGGGGGCACTGCAGTCATGTTGGTTGAAGTGTTGGTAGAAGCTGCAAGTGCTGGAGGTACACTTGTCAGGATAACAGAAAATATATCCTCATCAATAGAGTTCATGTATAACCTGGTTCTTGCCTTCCAGATTGAAAGATATGGTACCTAAACACCTAGAGGGGGGGGGTGAATAGGTGACCTAATCCTTTTCTAACTTTGTTGGCAGCCAAATAGTTATATCACAGATTTCTAAGTAGTCTATTATAGCAATCAGCAATAATCAAACATACACAGCACATTCACAGCACAGCACACAGTGATTTATAGTGGTTCCCCAATCTTTGGGTACATCCACTTTCCCCCTTCGCCTATCTAGCAGTGTACTAGATTCGGCCAAACTTCTCCACTGTCTCAGAACCCAAATAGGTTCCTACACCTCAGGCCCAAATCCTTACACCTCAGCTTTCTCCAAAGCCTACACTCAGCCACAAAGGCCTACACTCAGCCACCCAGGCCTACACTCAGCCAATCAAGGCCTACACTCAGAGTTCTTCAACTCCTACACTCAGGCTATCAAGCCCTACCCTCAGCCTTTATAAATTTAGGCTTACAATGCACTCAGATCCAAAGATCCTACAAGTTAAAATAGTATTACAACAAATAACTCAACAACTCAGAAAATAAGAGAGGAGTTGAGAGTTTCTTGCTGAGTTCTTGGAAGAACTCAGATAGATCCAAACTGACTTAGCTTCCTTCAAAGCTTCTTGAGTAGAACTGAATAAGTCTGAATCCTCTGCAGTTGTTCCTTGACCTCTGCTTCTTAAGATCCAGAAGCTTCTGAATCCTTCTTCTCAGCCTAGTTCCAAAGACTGAATTCTTGATTGGAGCTCTCTCTCTCCAACTTCTTAGATCTGCCGTTGGACATCACGATCTTCTTGATTTGTATCACTTGGATAACTTGATCAGCAACCACTTGAACAAATCTCTTAGATTAATCTGAACTCAATCAGAACTTAATCTTCTTCTGTTAACTCTTCACAACAACAACATTAGTTTCTGTAAACAGTCTGTGCCTATTTATAGGCCTGCTTCATGGTAACCGGCTGGTCCGGTTCATAACTGACTTCTGAGATCTCTGACAAGTGCTATAGACCGGCTGGAACGGCAGCTGTCACGTCATCCAGTCAATTCTTGAAATTCTCTAACTGTCAGATAGTGTCGAGACTTTCTGTTCTTAAGTGTCGACACTTATAGATCAAGTGTCGACACATGCTGTGTAAGTGTCGACACAAGTCTACAAGGTGTCGACACAACTCCTTGTATGTCTCGACACAGATTCTTATTCAGGTGTCGACACTTGGAATTGAGTGTCGACACAAGTACTTGATATTCTGTAACATGTTAAATTCTTCTAAGTGTCGACACATCTCCTTTGTGTCGACACATCTTCATGTGTTGAAACTGTCAAGTGTCGACACTTCTTCTTGGTGTCGACACAAGTCTTCAATATAGATTATTCAGCTGAGTGTCGACACATTCCCTTAGTGTCGACACTTGTACTTAGAATATTTTTGTAGATATTTTTGTTCTTTGCTAAGTGTCGACACAGCTCCTTGTGTCGACACTTTCTTTGAGACTTCAACTGAGTGTCGACACATTGTGCTGAGTGTCGACACTTTCTTCAAGTGTTGACTCTTCTGGTTGTGTGTCGACACATTGTGTTGAGTGTCGACACATACTTCAAGTGTTGACTCTTTTGGTTGTGTGTCGACACATTGTGCTGAGTGTCGACACATACTTCAAGTGTTGACTCTTCTGGTTAAGTGTCGACACATTGTGCTGGGTGTCGACACTTGCACTTAGTCTCTGCAGAATTTTGCTGAGTGTCGACACAACTCCAAGTGTCGACACTTTCTGGTGTAGACACAGCTCTTCTAGGTGTCGACACTTCTGCTAAGTGTCGACACTGCTTCTCTGCATTCTTCTTCACTGAGTGTCGACACAGCTCCTTGTGTCGACACTTTCTGTCTGGTGTCGACTCTTCATCCCAGGTGTCGACACAATGACTCCAAGTGTCGACACTGCTTGTCTGGGTGTCGACACAAGCTTTCTCAAGTGTCGACACTTTCCCTCTGGGTGTCGACACATGGACTTAGAAAGTTTTAGCTTCAGTCCAGTGAATACCTAACCTGCACAAGTAACTCAAACATACATCAAATACATTATGATGTATATCATTGAGTTGGGTGAGGCTTCTTCAAATCAGGTACATTTGACCAATGTACCCAACAATCTCCCCCTATTTGGAGAAGTCATAACCCTTAGTCAATGATATACACCATTCATAATTTAAAAATTACAAAATGATATAAAGCAGATTATAATCAGCAGGGTTAACATGAATATGTAAAACTTCACACATATACACATTTGCAGAACAAATAAGAAACAGACACATTTCAGAACAATCATACTATATTTATCATATATTGTTCCAATATTGTTCCTTATACATTTTCAATGGTGTACAACAATGTTTTTCACTTAAAAGATTACAATAAGCATCAAGTTTAATTCCTAATCTATTTCTGATCAGGTTCTTTAATAACAATTCCTTTGCCAGATTTGACTTGAGCCTTGACAGCAGCAGCAGTAGGCTCAGCATCAGCAGACTTCTTGCCTTTTGAGTCCTTCTTCTTTTGTTCTTCAGCCTTGATTTTCTGCCTCTCACAATAATGATAGGGCTTAGGAAAGTACTTGCTGGGCTCCACAGCTGCAGGAGGTAGCTTTCCTAACTTAGCCTTTCTTCTATACTGGACAATGGCTTCCTGCCTGATCTCATGCTTCCTCCATTCTGCTTCTGAGAACCACTTGTTCCTGTCATTCATGTTGTCTTTGGCAGCTTTCCAGGCAGTTAGAATGATATTTCTAGAGGTAGGGCTCCATTGTTCAAAATCTGGCTTTAGTTCAGCTTGTTCCCTAAACCTCTTCTTTGACAACCTTGCCTCTTCTTCTTTGTCCAAAGCCTCTTGCATAGCTGCAGTAATAGGTTGAACAACCTTTTTCCAGAACAATATTAGACTTGCCCTCAGTTGGGCTGTACATTGTCTGCACTTCTGCATGAATCATTTCAAAATCTGGAGGTGGATAAATGACTTGAGCTACTTCTTGTGGCTCACCTCCAAAATATGCAGGGTTCAGTCCAGATTCAGCAACTTCATTGTCATCACACAGGGGAGGATATCCAAGTGTAGCCCTGATTGAATTTGATATCCATTTTGCATGCTCAGAACTTGCCTTGACTAACACTCTCTCCCCCTTTATGACTTCTTGAGCAACATGATCTCTGACATCATCCTTCTGGAATCGGATTTGACCATCCAAGTACCTGATTCCATCTTTAAAGTAAGGTCTAAGCTTTGTAAGTTGTTCAGAGATTGCTTTCTGGGAATCTTGTATAGCAGTTTTGACAGCAGTAATCTCAGCTTGAAAGATTTTATCAAAATCAGCCTTTGCAGCATCAGCAGATGTAGATGGTTCAGCAGACTTATTCTTTAATTCAGTGACTATAGCATTGTGGGAGGCAGTTAAATTATCATTCATTCTTAACTGATTTTCCAGCACATACCCTTGCTTTAATGCTATATCATCTACTTGAGTCTTGATCTTCTCCTGGTGAGTTGTCAAATACACCACAGCATTTCCACCCTTGTGGAAGCAGTCAGTTATTTCCTTCTTGTTGAGGTTCATCTCAAACCTTATTGATTTTATATCTTGAGCTAAATCAAATTGTAAAGACTTTTGGCCTTCATCAATATACTTCTCTATGGCTCTCCTGTGCTCATCCAGCTTGATTTGCATGGCTAACTAAGGATTGTTGAGCAACAGTTTGTAGAGCCTTCTTGTAGCTTTGACTTCTTCTTTTGAATACAAACAATTTCTTTTTCTTGGCCCTAGCACTTTCCTCATCCTCAGAGGCAGAGGTGCTGGCAATATCAACTCTATTCTTAGGGCTCTCTGGTTTTTCAGCTTGCACATCACGTGCTTTCTCAGTTTCTGGCTTGTCAGATTCTTCCAGAATTGTCATGTGCTCCCCCTCAGCAGCAGCACTCTTATCTGCAGCAGCAGCATCCTTGTCCATATCAAAATCATCTTGGTCTAGATTCAGAAACAAATCTTCCATTGTATATTCAGGTGGAGGCTGTGCAGGAGAAGTTCTTGGTTCTTCAATTACTTGATCAGGAACTACTTCCAGTACAGCAGATGTGTCTTGGATAACAACATCTGGTTCTTGACTGTGTTGCTGAGTTTGCTGATATACATCAGACAAATCAGAATCTACTATAGAAAATTTCAATGTATTTAGATCAATGAGTACCTCTTGGATGATGGTAGTGGCTTGCTCACTGTCCAGAGTAGATGGTTCTTCTACTACTGGAAGCTCCCCCTGGCTGTGATCCCTTTGGATGGGGCTAGCATAAGGCAGCTCCCCTGGATCTCAGCTACATCTTGAGCAACAGGGGTCTTGACTACTGTCTCCTCTTCTTGCTCATCAGGTGTGAACACCACCTGTTCTTCACTTTCAGAACTGCTTGAGGACTCTTGTGCCACAACAGCAGTTTTTCTCTTCTTCCTGGGAGGTGTGATTTTCTCAGTATCTTGCTTCTCAGGGGTAGGCATATCCTTTGACAGCACCCTTTCCCACCTAGACAAGATCCTCATATCCATTTTTCTCATATGATTGATCTTGCTACCTGCAGCAGTGCTCATTACCTCTGGTATTGTACCAGCCAGGTAGAGACTTATAATTCTGCCCAGATTGGGCTTCTTCAGACTTTCCTTGATCTTTTCATAGATGACCATTGACCAATCTGTTTTTAGGGTGAAGATGATTCTTGTCATGATATTGAACATTGAGGCTGACACCCTGTCATGCCCTCCAGGTTTACTGAGAATGACCTTGCCCACTATCTCTGACAGAAATTTTCCTTTACTGTTCATACCTTTTCTGGTAAAGACAGAACCTATCTTCATCTTAGAATCAAGACCACACCAGACCAAAGATTCCCTGGTCTTGGATGTAGAAACTTCTTCTTCTTCTTGAGTCTTAGGTAGCTGAAGTACCTTTCTCAGACTTTTGGGTGATACCTTGACCTTGGTTCCATGCACTCTGGATTTGATTCTGTATCCAGAGTCATCCACAGTTGCTCCAGTAAGGAATTCAAGCACTTCCTTCTTCCATATCTTGGTTGGTTCTGAAACAAAGTATTCTAGTCCTGAATTGCTGACTAGGGTAACCACTGACTTGATATCTTGATCGCCATCGTCGAATGCGCCGCGCACAAGTTCATAGCCTTCGTTAACGTTCTCCTCGAGCTTGGGAGCCATTAGGGTTTGGAGAATTAGGCTTGAGAAAAGAGAAATGTCGACACAAGAGTTTTGGTCTCGAAACTTTGAAAGCGTGTCGACAATCAAAGACAAAACCCTATTTATACCTTTCTGATTTTTGAAGATGAACAGGCGGGACAGCTAGCTAAACATGTGTCGACACTGGCACTAAGTGTCGACACAGACTTATAATGTCTCGATACATACGTGTCGACACAAGTTAAGTCAACAGATTTTATGTGTCGACACATGTTTATGTGTCGACACCACTCTACTCGACTAATAGTCGAGACTTTACTTAGAAAATTCTGAGTAAAACTTAAGTGTCGACACCACATTGGATGTGTCGACACCTACTCGACATGTGTCGACACTAACATTCTGAAGTGTCGACACCAACATCCTAGATGTGTCGACACCTTTTTCCTGAAGTGTCGACACTTTTATTCTGTGTCGACATAGACTTGTCTATGTGTCGACACCTTTTTACTTAGCCAATTTTCTATTCTGTAAACTTAGTCTAAGTTTATCATACCTAGTTCAATTTTGAATCTATTGAACTTAGCTTCTTCTAAGGGCTTAGTAAACATGTCAGCTATCTGATTATCAGTTTTAACATATTCAAGTGCAATATCATTTCTTTCTACATGCTCCCTAAGAAAGTGATATTTAATCTCAATATGTTTTGTTCTACTATGAGATACAGGGTTGTTAGCTATTGAAATAGCACTTGTAGAATCACAGTAAAGTGGAGTTCTACTTACCTGAAATCCATAGTCCACTAGCTGATGTTGAATCCATAGAAGTTGAGCACAGCAACTTCCTGCAGCCACATACTCTTACTCAGCTGTGGAGATTGCCACACTAGTCTGCTTTTTGCTGCTCCATGAAATTATTCTTCCACCTAGGAATTGACAGGTTCCAGTTGTGCTCTTTCTATCCTCTTTGCATCCTGCAAAGTCTGCATCTGTATAACCTGTTAGATCAAAATCTCCATTCCTAGGGTACCAGAGGCCTAGATAGGGAGTGCCCTTTAGATATCTCAAAATTCTCTTGACTGCGGTCAAGTGAGACTCTTTAGGGCAGGCTTGATACATGGCACAAACACATGTAGCATACATAATGTCAGGCCTACTTGCAGTCAAGTATAGTAAGGAGCCAACTATCCCTCTATACAAGGTTTCATCTACAGGTTTCCCTGCATCATCCTTGCTAAGAGACATACTTGACCCCATAGGAGTCTTCATGGTACTGGATGAATCCATACCATATTTCCTTATGAGTTCTAGGGTGAACTTGGACTGACATATGGACAAGCCACTTTCAGTCTGTTTAACTTGGAGACCCAAGAAAAACTTTAGCTCTCCCATACTACTCATCTAAAATTGACTTTGCATAAGCTTTGTAAACTTTTTGCAAATGCTACTTTCAGTAGACCCAAATATAATGTCATCTACATATATTTGGACAAGTATGACTTTGCCTCTAGATTCCCTAAGGAATAGAGTCTTATCTATTTTCCCCCTTGTGAACTTGTTCTCAATGAGGAAACTAGATAGGGTTTCATAACAAGCTCTAGGAGCTTGTTTTAACCCATACAATGCTTTCATAAGTCTATAGACATAATGAGGTTGAGTTGGATCAACAAAACCTGAAGGCTGCTCCACATAGACTTCTTCCTTAAGATTACCATTTAAGAATGCTGACTTGACATCCATCTGGTAAACCTTGAATCCTTGATAGGTTGCATAGGCCAAGAACATCCTTATGGCCTCCAGTCTGGCTACTGGGGCAAAGGTTTGATCAAAATCAATACCTTCTTCTTGCCTATATCCTTTTGTAACCAATCTTGCTTTATTCTTTATGATGACCCCTTGTTCATCTAACTTATTTCTGTAGATCCACTTAGTTCCTATAACATTGTGGTCTTTAGGTTTAGGAACCAGTTCCCAAACCTTGCACCTTTTGAACTGATTAAGTTCTTCTTGCATAGCTTCAGTCCACTGTGGATCTTGTATAGCTTCTTCAAATTTCTTAGGTTCTATTTGAGACAGAAAACTAAAATATACTGCAGCATTCTGATTTCTGCTCCTTGTCTGAACTCCTTGTCTTGGATCTCCAATAATCAGCTCTACTGGATGATCTCTTAGATGCCTGTTGGATGGTGGCATCCTAACTTCAGGTTGAACTTCTTCAGCATCTGCATCAAGCTGTACTTCTTGTATTTCTTCAGCTATTGGCACATGTAGTTCTCCCCCTGGACAACTGCTATTGCCTTCTACTTGCTGTCTTGCAGCAGGCATCTCTTCTATAGTAAGCTTGTCCAATTTCTTTGTCAAACCTGTGGGGCTGCATACATTGCTAGACAACTCATTGTTAATAAGTTTTGTCTCATCAAAAACTACATGCACAGTCTCCTCTACAACTTGTGTAGTCAAGTTGTATACTCTATAAGCCTTACTATTGTTGCTGTACCCAACAAAAATTCCCTCTTGGGACTTGGCAGCAAACTTAGTTATGTAAGACTTCCCATTGTTAAGTATGAAGCATTTGCAACCAAAGATCCTGAAATAGGATAGATTTGGTTTCCTGCCTTTCACAACTTCATAGGGGGTCTTGTTTAGCCTTTTAGTGATGGTAGCCCTATTTATAACATGGCATGCAGTGTTAACTGCTTCAGCCCAGAAATACTCTGGCAGTGATGTATAACATAGTAGGGTCCTACCAGCCTCTATCAAGGTCCTATTTTTCCTCTCAGCAATGCCATTTTGCTGAGGTGTTCAAGGTGAAGAGAATTCTTGAAATATCCCAAAGTCTTCACACAGTTTTGTCATGCTTTCAGACTGAAACTCAGTGCCATGGTCACTTCTAATTTTGACCACAGTACTATTTAGTTCATTCTGAATTTGCTTGACAAAGCTGTAGAAGACATTAGGTGTTTCAGATTTCTGCCTTAAGAAGAACACCCAGGAAAACCTTGAGTAGTCATCAACAACTACAAAGGTATAGACCTTCCTGCCTAAGCTGTGAACTGGCATTGGACCAAAGAGATCCATATGCAAGAGGTATAAACATCTCACAGCATCTTTGTTATCTATGCTTCTAAAGGTGGATTTAGTCTGCTTGCCCTTTTGACAAGCTGAGCAAATGCCATCTTTAACACACTTAACTTGAGGACCATTCCTCACTAACTCTTTGCTAAAGAGTTTGCTAATAGTCTTGTAGTTAAGATGGGCACGCCTCTTGTGCCATTTGACACAATGAGAGACTGTCTCATCAGCTACAAGACAAACAGGAGAACCATTGTTCTCAATCATAATGTCTAGACAGTAGACATTCCTCTTTCTATATCCTGTCAAAATGATCTCTTGATCTCTTGAACTCTTGATATGACAACCATTTTTAACAAATGAGATGTCATACCCTACATCACTTAACTGACTTATACTTATAAGGTTGTGTTTCAACCCTTTAACATAAGCCACTTGAGTAATGGTAACAAGGTTTGAAGAAATGTTACCAAACCCTTTGATGATTCCTTTTTCAGAACCACCAAAGGTCACTTTAGGACCATTTTTGATTGGAATATAGTCCTTCAGTAGTCCCCTTGTTCCAGTCATATGTCTGGAACATCCACTATCCAAGTACCATGTTGGGGTATGGCCACTTGGATTCACCTGCAAAATAAATTAATGAACCTTAGAACCCAAAGAAAACTTGGGTCCTTGGTGATTGTTAGTTTGCAACATGACACAGCTACCTACTGGCTTTCCACCAGGTAACTTGCTACTCAACTTGGCACTGGCATTGTGCCAACAATCCAAGGCAAAGTGGTCAACCTTGCCACAACACCAACATTCAAACTTATTGTACCTTTGCTTAGGTACAGACTTTGCTGTCTTAACTGCAGCTGACTTATTGAATGTTGGGGCCTTGCCCTTGGGCTTGGACTGATTCTGAACAGTCCTGGCAGGTTTAACAAAACCCAGTCCAGCCTTACCTTTGTGATGAGTAAAATCATCAATCAAAGGTAGAACTGATTTAGGCTTTGAAAACTTTGCAACCAGTTCTCTCTCTTTCTGAATATTTGTCTCCAGTTTCTTAATTTGATCATTCTTAAATGTGATAGTACCCATCTGAATCACTGTAATGTGTTTCAGCCTAGCTATCTCATTCAGTTTTTGATCAAATTGCTTCTCAAATTCTGTTGCAGCAGCCTCGAGATCAGCAATCTCCTTTGCCTGACTTTTGGCAAGGGACTTGCTTTTCTTATAAGCCTGTAACAGCACCTTATATTCATCTATGAGCTGATGAATATCATCCTCAGGCTCAGAACCACTTCCATCATTTGATGAAGATGATTCTGATTCTGAACTAGAACAAGAAACTGAACTTAGAGTTGGACTTTGTACCTGACTAGATCCTGGCTGCTCCAGGATTTTGGTACTCTCAGTCAATGCCATCAGTCCTTGGCACTGGCAGTCTTCTTGTTCATAAATTGACTCCAAGATCTGCATAAATTCTTCTTCTTCTTCTTCAGCAAATAGCCCTATGTAGGCTTCAGCATCAGTATCAGTGTCTGAAG
Organism: Platanthera guangdongensis; assembly: GCA_039583875.1. Taxonomy (NCBI): domain Eukaryota; kingdom Viridiplantae; phylum Streptophyta; class Magnoliopsida; order Asparagales; family Orchidaceae; genus Platanthera; species Platanthera guangdongensis. Next base: position 165,888,930 of record CM077162.1, read on the forward strand.
AAGAAATATCTGAAAGAGTCTTCTCATTCTTGGCAACAAAAGACTTCTCTTTCTTCCCTTTGAGGTGAGTCTTTTTCCTGTCACTGGATTCTTTTCTTTTCTCAGGACAATCAGCAATGACATGACCCTGTCTATTGCAGCAGTAGCACACAATCTTTGATCTTGTTGCCTTGCTTGTCTTTGTCTTTTTCCTGTCCTTCTTTGAAGGCTTTTTCTCCTGATTCAAGACTTCTTTTCCCTTGTAAGTAGATGGTCTGGACCTCCACTGTTTCTTCTTCAGGAATTTCTGAAAGTGTCTAGTGAAGGCAGCAAAGTCTTCATCACTTTCACTGCTTGTAGACTTTGTACTGACAGACTCTTCTGACTCAGATTCAACTACCTCTGGAGGTGGAGTTGATGACTTAGTCCTGCATTTTCTGGGAACTTCTGTCTTGAAAGCAACAGTCCTTTCCTTGTGCTCAGTCCTAGTAGATTTCTCCTCCTCTTTCCTCACTGTCAGCTGCATCTCATATGACAATAACTTGCCAAACAGTGTAGGAGGAGGAATTTCTCCCAACTTTGCCATTTCTCTTATGGCACAGATCTTGGTGTCCCAATCTTTGGTTAGGGACCTCATGAATTTGTCATTTAGTTCATAGTTGCTGAACTCTCTTCCATAAGACATGAGTTCATTAACTATTCTATAGAACTTCTTGTAGCATTCAGTGATGCTATCTCCCTTTCCTTGCCTAAAGCTCTCATACTCTTGATTAAGCAAGGACTTCCTATCTTGCCTAACTTCTTCAGAACCTTCCATATAGACAATGAGAGTATCCCACATTTCTTTTGCTGTCTTACAGTGAATTAAGTTCTGAAAAGTGGCATCATCAATGGCACTCACTATTATGTTTTGTGCCCTCTTGTCCATGGTTGCTAGGACAATCTCATCCTTAGTCATCTCAGAGAAATCCTTTGGAGTTCTCTGATTTGCATCAAGAACTGAAATCTTTATGGGCACAAAAGGCCCTTCCTTAACTGTGATGTAGATTCTTGGGTCTGAGGCCTCCATAAATAGCCTTACCCTTTCTTTCCAGATCCCAAAAATTTCCTTTCTGCAAATAGGTAATTTCATGGAACCCAATTCTTTATGATTTTCAAAGGAACCCATGGTTCTTGATTTTCTTGAAGCTGTTTTCTGACCTGGACTGTTTCTGCCAAACAGGATCTCCTTACACTGTTAGTCCTTGTTTTGAGGAACCTCGCTTTGATACCACTTGAAAGATATGGTACCTAAACACCTAGAGGGGAGGGTGAATAGGTGACCTAATCCTTTTCTAACTTTGTTGGCAGCCAAATAGTTATATCACAGGTTTCTAAGTAGTCTATTACAGCAATCAGCAATAATCAAACATACACAGCACATTCACAGCACAGCACACAGTGATTTATAGTGGTTCCCCAATCTTTGGGTACATCCACTTTCCCCCTTCGCCTATCTAGCAGTGTACTAGATTCGGCCAAACTTCTCCACTGTCTCAGAACCCAAATAGGTTCCTACACCTCAGGCCCAAAGCCTTACACCTCAGCTTTCTCCAAAGCCTACACTCAGCCACAAAGGCCTACACTCAGCCACCGAGGCCTACACTCAGCCAATCAAGGCCTACACTCAGAGTTCTTCAACTCCTACACTCAGGCTATCAAGCCCTACCCTCAGCCTTTATAAATTTAGGCTTACAATGCACTCAGATCCAAAGATCCTACAAGTTAAAATAGTATTACAACAAATAACTCAACAACTCAGAAAATAAGAGAGGAGTTGAGAGTTTCTTGCTGAGTTCTTGGAAGAACTCAGATAGATCCAAACTGACTTAGCTTCCTTCAAAGCTTCTTGAGTAGAACTGAATAAGTCTGAATCCTCTGCAGTTGTTCCTTGACCTCTGCTTCTTAAGATCCAGAAGCTTCTGAATCCTTCTTCTCAGCCTAGTTCCAAAGACTGAATTCTTGATTGGAGCTCTCTCTCTCCAACTTCTTAGATCTGCTGTTGGACAGCACGATCTTCTTGATTTGTATCACTTGGATAACTTGATCAGCAACCACTTGAACAAATCTCTTAGATTAATCTGAACTCAATCAGAACTTAATCTTCTTCTGTTAACTCTTCACAACAACAACATTAGTTTCTGTAAACAGTCTGTGCCTATTTATAGGCCTGCTTCATGGTAACCGGATGGTCCGGTTCATAACTGACTTCTGAGATCTCTGACAAGTGCTGTAGACCGGCTGGAACGGCAGCTGTCACGTCATCCAGTCAATTCTTGAAATTCTCTAACTGTCAGATAGTGTCGAGACTTTCTGTTCTTAAGTGTCGACACTTATAGATCAAGTGTCGACACATGCTGTGTAAGTGTCGACACAAGTCTACAAGGTGTCGACACAACTCCTTGTATGTCTCGACACAGATTCTTATTCAGGTGTCGACACTTGGAATTGAGTGTCGACACAAGTACTTGATCTTCTGTAACTTGTTAAATTCTTCTAAGTGTCGACACATCTCCTTTGTGTCGACACATCTTCATGTGTTGAAACTGTCAAGTGTCAACACTTCTTCTTGGTGTCGACACAAGTCTTCAATATAGATTCTTCAGCTGAGTGTCGACACATTCCCTTAGTGTCGACACTTGTACTTAGAATATTTTTGTAGATATTTATGTTCTTTGCTAAGTGTCGACACAGCTCCTTATGTCGACACTTTCTTTGAGTCTTCAACTGAGTGTCGACATATTGTGCTGAGTGTCGACACTTTCTTCAAGTGTTGACTCTTCTGGTTGTGTGTCGACACATTGTGTTGAGTGTCGACACATACTTCAAGTGTTGACTCTTTTGGTTGTGTGTCGACACATTGTGCTGAGTGTCGACACATACTTCAAGTGTTGACTCTTCTGGTTAAGTGTCGACACATTGTGCTGGGTGTCGACACTTGCACTTAGTCTCTGCAGAATTTTGCTGAGTGTCGACACAACTCCAAGTGTCGACACTTTCTGGTGTAGACACAGCTCTTCTAGGTGTCGACACTTCTGCTAAGTGTCGACACTGCTTCTCTGCATTCTTCTTCACTGAGTGTCGACACAGCTCCTTGTGTCGACACTTTCTGTCTGGTGTCGACTCTTCATCCCAGGTGTCGACACAATGACTCCAAGTGTCGACACTGCTTGTCTGGGTGTCGACACAAGCTTTCTCAAGTGTCGACACTTTCCCTCTGGGTGTCGACACATGGACTTAGAAAGTTTTAGCTTCAGTCCAGTGAATACCTAACCTACACAAGTAACTCAAACATACATCAAATACATTATGATGTATATCATTGAATTGGGTGAGGCTTCTTCAAATCAGGTACATTTGACCAATGTACCCAACACAGATGACAAACTTGTTAAGATTGCACACTGGAGGTCTGATGCTTGCATAGTTTCTGTTTTGGGCCATGTCTGTGAAGAAATAAATCTAATAACAAAAACAAAACAAACAGATCTAACTAGAGGGATCTTTGGGTTCAGGTGTTAGCCTATGCTACCAATAAGATGTGGTATTTTAACCAACCTGCCTCTGATACCAATTGAAAGTGCAGGTTAGATCTGAAATACTTTACAGGAGGTGAATAGAGTATTGTGCTTACTTCAAAATTTTTACAACTTTTGTTGTAAGCCTAGGTGAACAAGTCAGCAAATACAATAAACTAAGCACAACAACCTATTAATCACAGAACAACACAGCCAAAACAAAAATAAGAGCAACCAGACGACACAAGAATTTTATAGTGGTTCCCCATCCTGGGTACATCCACTCTTCTACTACCCTGGTAGGAACCCACTCAGGTTTTTGATCAGGTGCCTGACACCAATGAGCTTTTGTTCAGATGCTCAAAAACCAAAACCTCAAGTCTTTTGGAAGGAGACTTGCAACCAGAATAATTTTGAAGGGATTTAAAACCCTGTACAGGAATTGGAAAGAAGGGTGATGAGGTCTTCTCTTTCTCAATAACAACTGAGAAGACTTGTGGATTGATGTTAGCAGCTTTTGCTCCCCCTGAGATCTTGAATGTATCAGAAATGCTAGAGCACTGCTTCAGGGTGATTAGTCTTCAAAGACCTAGAATGCCTGGACCAGAAATTGTTTCAGGAACTCCTTTGACAGATTGAGATTTGTTGTCCTTTGAAGTAGTCCTGAGAATTGAAGGGATAAGACTCTTGATAGAATTTGATTGTTCTTCTTATTCTTCTTGATGAAGTTGTTCTCTAGTCAAGGCTGATTGCAGTAGAACTTTTGATTTGAGTATGATTGTTCTTCTGTGCAATCTAAGTGTCTGTCTGATTGTGTATATTGCTCTCTGTACTAGTTGTTCTTTCTTGTTCTTTTTCTGACTGCACTTTTTTGATGATCTCTTACTGACTGAAGATCATTCGAAAATTTGAATGTTGAGCAGTAATTGCAGTCGGCCTTTGAAGGAAGCGGCAATCAATAATTTCCGCAACTGTCACATGGAAAAATGGCATGTAATAATCCATAGTCAATGCGCGTTCTAACGGTAACATTCCGGGAAGATCTGGCATTAATAACTCCGGAATCATCGCCAAGAAATGTGATTGGGAAACTGAAGAAGACCTAGTCTGGAATCGTCGAACGAAGAACACAATTCGTCGAGCTGAGTTTGAGTTCGTCAAGCTGAGCTTGAGTTCATCGAGCTGAGCTTGAGAGAGTTCGTCGACCAGACAATATTCATTCGCCAAACAGACAACCAAAATTCGTTGAGCTGATGACTATTACTGTCAGACAGTATTCGTCGAACTAAGATCCAAATTCGTCGAGCTGAGAACAGTTCTGGACTTAGTCAAAATTCTGCATCTGCTGATATTCTGTGTCGATATAAGTTGGTGTCGACTGATTGATCTTGGTGTCGACTCAAATCTTTTGGTGCCGACATGAGCTAGTGTTGATTGAAGTCCTGGTGTCGACACAAATCCTCTGGTGTCGACACAAATTGTCTGGTGTCGACACATGCCCTAAGTGTCGATACAAATACTCTGAGTTCAGAATTCGTCGAGTAGAGTACAACATTCGTCGACCTGAGAAGTTGACTTCGTCGACCTGAGAAGTTGAGAACTTGAGGTCCAAGTTCGTCGAACTCAGAATCTAATTCGTCGACCAAAGCTTGAAGCTGGACTTAGAAATATTCTGTTGTTGTCCTGACTTTGGCTTGAAGTAGAAACTCAGTCTTCATCGAACAGAGTGTAACACCCCCTATCCGTCGCATAACATATAACAGTAGGTCCGGCCGGGGCCCAATGCCATATACCACAGACAGACCGGGTGGTTACTCATGGAAACCATCCAACCAATCATAACGTCCTACACAGAGCATTCTAGCGGAAGCAATTTAATAAGTTGCAATAAAGAGCCCAGCACTAAAGCATGAATTTCCACTAATACCAAATAGGAATATTGTGCATACACAAGAACAAGCCTTAAGGCCTTGCACAATGGTTCACTTGATATTGCATGATTTACAAACCACGGCACGCAGGCCGGTCATACATGAATAAAGCAATAAACACTCCAATTAGGTCTTCGAGGGCCGGCTTCGCAAATTGGGCTTTAGCCCGCTATTGACCGCTTGTCCAGCAGCACCTGCAAGCAACAAACCACCGCACGGTGGCAAAACAAGGCAACGGTCAGCAATGCTGACCAAATTATAACAATCCCGCCCCCAACTCGGGGCGGCGATGCTCCTTCCCTGCATTTCATTAGCATAAGCGAGCAATATAACAATATTCATTTCATCACAGACGTTGGCTCGCATGGCCACACGCCTCGTGCTCTCAGGGTACATTCTCGGTGAACCGGTCGATGTCACGTAAATTAAAGCCATAGACATTCCGTACTCACCACCGCCACTTTGACGGCCAAACCTATAAGCAATTTTGTCTTCTTGCCCTGGGTCACGACAATTTAAGCCATAGACCGCCGAAGACCCTCATCTATGCCAACGGTAAGTGACACGTTCCCTTAGGTCTCTTTAACCGAACGACATAGAACGGGTACGGTTCCATCTAACCCGTGCTCACATCGCAACGACAGTTTAAGCCATATGCGCGGGTCAAACTTCTCCCGAGTCCCATTTCCATCACATTTCACATAACCCGGTTATGTTCAAGTTGGCTCTCAGGCCACCAAGTTAGCAGGATCACGCATCCGCCCAGTTTTCCGGGTGCACCTTTGGGTTAATCCCCAAGGCTCCCTGTTGCAATCTACCATGTAGAAAACCCGAAAAACAACCAATAGCACAGAGTCTTCTCCGGCATTTATGCAATGCAACATCACCGATCCAGACCAACATGTCCGGATAGTCTTCACACATCATGCTTATGTCCGTTCTCGATTACGGACTCTACACAACGGGGACTTTACATATCTACCCGAAGGAACGCCTCCAACTCACCGCAAACTCGCGAGAGCGGGCTTCCTATGCAAAGAAGGAGAGCTACACATGCTCAAGAAGAGAATCGTTACCCTAGCGTTCTTCTTTGGCGCCATGGAAAAGTAAATGGATGGAAAGCACCGCACTCTCTTCGCCTCCGTGGATCCGGAGTCGGCTCGCGATATGGAGCTCCGAAGCTCCTCCAATGGACAGATATAGCTACTTCTTCCTTCCTTGGCTCTCCTCTCTCTCTAAGCTTTAGAAAGATAACCACTCATGAAAAAGTGAGGGTTTCTAAGGCCCAATCCCGGTATATCCCATCAGGAACAACCCCCAGCCGTTGGATCACCAATTAAAGAAACAAACGGCTTTGATTCGGGACTGAAATGTCCAATCTGGACCGAACACGGCCTGGCACACGCCCGTGTCCAGGGCCGTGTGCCTCATTCGCCGTCAAAATCTACACGCCTGGAACATCACACGGGCATCGAACATGCCCGTGTTCGACCTGACACGCCCGTGTTCCTACTGACACGGTCGTGTGGTTGGCCGTGTGCCCCTATCTTTTATTCCGAAAACAACCCGAGAACTACACCGGTTCCTGGACACGCCCGTGTCCTAACCCGTGTCCACTCAAACACGCCTGGGCTCCAGGCCGTGTACACGGTCTCGACACTCGATACTTCGTCGAGCGAAGTTTGTCGACCTCACGATACGTCTTCGGACACGCCCGTGTCCTAGGCCGCGTGCCTTGTCTCGACACATCGTCGAGCAAAATTCGTCGACTCCCGGGACGAGTGTCGACACGGATCGACACGCTCTGCGACACGCCCGTGTCGCAGGCCGTGTGCCATGTCTCGACACTTCGTCGAGCGCAGAGTGTCGACTTCGCGGGCTGAGTGTCGACACGGGTCGACACGCCCTGCGACACGCCCGTGTCGCAGGCCGTGTGCCATGTCTCGACACATCGTCGAGCCAAAATTCGTCGACCTCTCAACCAACTCGATGACACAAGCCTGACACGCCCTGGGACACGCCCGTGTCCTAGGCCGTGTGCCTCCTGCCAGAACCCAAAACTGGCCCAAAACGTACCCGTCGCTCCTTTGAGTTTCAGGGCGTTACAACTGAAAGAAATTGTACCCTAATCACCTAGAGGGGGGGGGTGAATAGGTGACTATATCTTTTTTAAACTTTTAGGCAGATTGCAGATAATATCACAGATTTATAATTACTTCTTCACAGCAAACAATTAGCAATCACAGAATAAACATGCACACAGTGAACACACAGATTTATAGTGGTTCCCCAAGGTTTCGGTACATCCACTTTCCCCATTCGCCTATCTAGTAGTGTACTAAATTTGGCCAAACTCCTACACTATTCCTCAGATCCTCAGATCTTACACTCAGAACCCCAAATGGTTCCTACAGCTCAGGCCCAAGGCCCTACAACTCAGTCTTCTCCAAAGACCTACACTCAGCCACAAGGCCTACACTCAGCCACAAGGCCCACACTCAGCCACAAGGCCTACACTTAGAGATATGGATCTCCTACACTCAGGCACACATGCCCTACCATTCAGCCTTTATAATTACAGGCTTACAACTCAGATCCGTAAGGATCCTACAAGATATAAAGAATACAAAGTATATACCTACAACTCTGAATAGAGAGAAGAGTTGACAGGTTCTTGATGAGTTCTTGGAAGAACTCTGCTGAGATCAACCACACTTGGCTTTCTCCAAAGCTTCTTGAATGTAGAACACAATAGGGTTGATACTCTCTGCAGCTGATCTTCAATCACTGCAACTTAAGAATCAGACCTTGATCTGAAACCTTCTTCACATCCTGGTTCCAACGGCTGTCTTCTTGGAAGGAGCTCTCTCTCTCTCCAACTTCTTAGATCTTCACTTGAATTAATTCTTCAATGAATAGCTAGATCTTGTGTGAATCACTTTGATGTGTTGATCATCTCCTTCTGTTGACAGAATAGGCCTATATATAGGCCTTCTTCATGGTGACCGCTGATCCGGTTCCTAACAGCTTTCTGACATCTCTGACAGTTGCAGTAGACCGGCTGGAATGGCAGCTGTCATGTCATCCAGTCACTTCTTGAAATATCTGTAACTGTCTGAAAGTGTCGAGACAGTCTGTCTTTAAGTGTCGACACTTATAGACTAAGTGTCGACACAAGTAGACTAAGTGTCGACACTAGTCTTCAAGGTGTCGACACAACTCCTTGTGTTGTAGAAATTTCTTCTCGACACTGCTTCTTCATCATGTGTCGACACTGATATTGTGTGTCGACACAACTCCTTGTTCTTCAGTACTTAGTTGATTTCTTGTAAGTGTCGACACAACTCCTTTGTGTCGACACATCTTCTTGTGTTGATCTTGTTCAGTGTCGACACATCTTCTTGGTGTCGACACATGCCTTCTGTGTTGATACTTGCTGGGTGTCGACACTGCTCCTTGTGTCGACACATTCTTCTTTTGTTGAGACTTTGGCTGAGTGTCGACACATCTCCTTTGTGTCGACACTTGTACTTAGAATTTATTGAACTTTGCTGAGTGTCGACACAGCCTCCTAGTGTCGACACTTTCTTCTTGTATTGAGTCTTCGGCTGAGTGTCGACACATTCTTTATTATGTCGACACTTTCTTCATGTGTTGAGTCTTCTGCTGTGTGTCGACACATACTTCATTATGTCGACACTTATACTTAGACTCTGCTGACTTTTGCTGAGTGTCGACACAGCCTCCAAGTGTCGACACTTTCCGATGTAGACAAAGTTCCTCTATGTGTCGACACTGCTGCTAAGTATCGACACAGCTTTACTGGACTTTTCTTCATTGAGTGTCGACACAACCTGTATGTGTCGACACTTTCTGTCTGGTGTCGACTCTACATCCCTGGTGTCGACACAATGACTCCAAGTGTCGACACTGCGTTGCTGGGTGTCGACACAAGTCTTCTTAAGTGTCGACACTTTTCTTCTGGGTGTCGACACATGGACTTAGAGACTTTTCAGCTTTCCCGGCAAATACTTAACCTGCACAACTAAACTCAAAATACATCAAATACATTTTGATGTATATCATTGAGTAGGGTGAGGCTTCTTCAAATCAGGTACATTTAATACCAATGTACCCAACAATCTCCCCCTATTTGGAGAAGTCATAACCCTTAGTCAATGATATACACCATACATAACAAAATTACAGTATGATGCAAAACAGGATTATATAACAGGGTGAGTTCATAAACATGTAATAAACAAAACATGTATATACCAATATCTCAGAACAAGAATATAACACATATCACATAGTTCTAAGAACTTCAACATTTTCATTATCAAAAGTTTACAGAAAGTTTTAATACAAGTGATTATACATAGTAAACTTAAGATAATTCTATTCTATTTCTTCTCAGCCTCCTTGATAACTATGCCCTTCCCAGATTGTATCTTTGCTTGAACAGGGGCTTCAACATCTTCAGCAGCAGCAGGCTTCTTGCCTTTAAGATCCATCTTTGTCTGCTCTTCAGCCTTGATCTTTTGCCTCTCAAAGTAATGATAAGGCTTGGGAAAGTACTTGCTAGGCTCCTGGGCAGTAGGAGGTAGCTTTCCCATCTTGGCCTTTCTTCTGTATTGCACAATGGCTTCTTGCCTGTTCTCATGCTTCCAACACTCCACATCAGAATACCATTTGCCTCTATCCACAATATTATCTTTGGCAGCCTTCCATGCAGTCAGAATGATATTCCTTGAAGTGGGGCTCCACTGTTCAAAATCAGGCCTTTGTTCAGCTTGCTCTCTGAACCTTTTCTTAGACAATTTGGCGTCTTATTCTTTCTGCAAAGCTTCTTGTATAGCCGCAGATACTGGCTGAACCACTTTTTCTATGATGACATTGTGCTTTCCCTCAGGAGGGCTATACATTGATTGTATGTCTGCATGTATCATATCAAATCTGGTGGAGGGTAAATGACTTGAGCCACTTCAGCTTGCTCCCCTCCAAGATATGCAGGATGAATCCCTGACTCTGCTACATTATCATCATCACACAATGGAGGATATCCAAGGGTGGCTCTGATGGAATTGGAAATCCATTTTGCATGATCAGAGCTGACTTTGACTAACACCCTCTCCCCCTTTATGACTTCTCTAACAATATGATCCCTTAGATCATCTTTCTGAAACCTTATTTGGGCATCCAAATAGTTTACTCCATCCTTAAAGTAAGGTTTCAACCTTTGGAGTTTTTCAGTGATCAGCTTCTGAGAATCTTGAATTGCAGAAGTTACAGCAGTGAGGCTCTCTTGCAATGCTTTGTCAAATTCCTCTTTGGCAGTGGTCAGGGCTGCATTCTGGGCAGTTGCTATATTCTTTAGTTCAGTGACAATAGCATTGTGGGAAGCTGTCAAATTATCATTCATCCTTATTTGATTCTCCAGAACATAGCCTTGCTTCAGTGCAATATCATCCACTTGAGCTTTTACCTTCTCCTGATGAGTGGCTAGATAGACTACTGCATTCCCTCACTTGTGGAAGCAGTCAGTCATCTCCTTATTCAGATTCATTTCAAATCTGATGGACTTAATATCTTGGGCTAGATCAAACTGTAGAGACTTTTGCCCTTCATCCATATAAGATTGCAAAGCCTGTCTTTGCTCATCCATCTTTATCTGCATGTCAACCATCAGAGAACTAAAATCTGCAGATGGTGCTGACTGTGGTGCAGGTTGTGGTGCTATAGTTTGTAAAGCCTTCTTATAATTCTGGCTCCTCCTTTTGAAAACTTTAAACTTCTTCTTCTTGGCTCTTACAGCCTCTTCATCTTCTGAAGCAGATGTGCTATCAATAGTCACTCTGTCCTTTGGACTTGGAGGTAACTCCTTCTGCACTTCAGGTTCCTTCCTTTGTACCTGCTCAGCATCTTGTGGTACCTCAGTCTCTTTGCCTGCAGTTTCTTTTATATTCTTCACTTGCTCCCCCTCAACATGAGCATTCTCCCCCTCAGCAGCAGCACTTTCTTTTTCAAAGTCAGTTTGTAGTAGGTCAGGGAATAGCTCTTCTAGGGTGAATTCTTGTGGAGGATGAGGTGGAGAAACTCTAATCTCATCAACAACTTGATCAGATACTACTTGATCTGCAATAGATGTGTCCTCCATGACAACATCTTGGGGTTGACTATGTGTTTGAGTTTGCTGATTAACATTATTTAATGAATCAGACAAAACATCATTCTCAATATGGAAATCTAATGCATTAATCTCAGTGATTACCTCAAGTATAGTGTGGGTAGCTTGTTCACTTTCTAGTGGAGTTGGCTCTTCCACTAGTAAGGGCTCCCCCTGGATGGAATCCTGATGTACTGGGCTAGCTTGAGGTAGCTCCCCCTGCCGCTCTGCATCATCTTGTCTAGCTGGAGACTTTCCATTAATTCCTGTGTCTTCTTCATCAGGAGTGAACACTACTTGTTCCTCAGAACTGCTTGATGATTCTTGAGCTACAGGAGCTGATTTCTTCTTCCTTTTCTGAGGTGTTACCTTCTCAGGAGTTGGCATTTCCTTAGTCAAGACCCTATCCCATCTAGAGAAGATTCTCATGTCCATTCTTCTCATGTGGTTAATTTTGGATCCTGCAGCTTGGGTCATTATCTCTGGTATACTACTAGCCAAGTAAAGACTTAGAATCCTACCCAAATTGGGTTTCTTCAGGCTCTCCTTTATCTTCTCAAACACTACTGTAGACCAATCGGTTTATAGGGTGAAGATAATCCTTGTCATTAGGCTGAACATATGAGCTGATACTCTGTCATGCCCTCCAGGCTTGCTCATGATAATTTTCCCAACAATTTCTGATAGAAATTTGCCTTGGCTATTCATCCCTTCCTATTGAACACAGATCCAATTTTCATGTTGGAATCCAAACCACACCAAGTTAATGCTTCCCTAGTTTTAGAAGCAGAAACATTCTCTTCTTCCTTAGTCCTTGGTAACTGAAGTATCTTTCTCAGACTTTTAGGTGAGACCTTCACCTTTTCTCCATGAACCCTTGACTTAATCTTTAGTCCTGATTCATCTAGGTTGCGCCATTCAGAAATTCCAGAACTTCTTTCTTCCATATCTTGGTTGGCTCTGAAACAAGAAAATCTAACCCTGAGTTTGCAACTAGGGTTACCACATCCTTGATCTCTGGTTCTGCATCATCACACGCATGCCGCGCCAATTCATATCCTTCATTCACGTTCTCTTCGAGCTTGGGCGCCATTAGGGTTTGAAGAATTTGAATTGAGAGAAGAGAAGTGTCGACACACAAGTTTGGTCTCGAAACTTTGGTGAGCGTGTCGACAGACAATGTTGAAAACCTATTTATACCTTTCTAGAGTTGAAGATGAAAGGGCGCGTCAACAAACTTAAATTGTGTCGACACTGTTGAAAAGTGTCGACAAAAAAAGACTTATAATGTCTCGACAACAATGTGTCGACACAAGTATAGTCGACAGAATATATGTGTAGGACGCCTTGTTTATGTGTCGACACCGCTTAGCTCGACACTTAGTCGAGATTTTACTTCACTAATTCTGAGTAAAGCATAAGTGTCGACACCACCTTGGATGTGTCAACACTTACTTATCATGTGTCGACACTAATTCTCTGAAGTGTCGACACCAACTTCCTAGATGTGTCGACACCTTTTCTCTGAAGTGTCGACACCAATTCTCTGTCTCGACACAGACAACTCTGTGTGTCGACACTATTTTACTTAGCCATTTCTGTAACATTCTAAGTTATCATACCTAATTCAATTTCAAACCTATTGAATTTGGTTTCTTCTAAAGGCTTAGTATACATGTCAGCTAGTTGATTATCTGTATTAACATACTCCAGTGAAATATCTTCTTTTTCTACATGTTCCCTAGAAAATGATTTTTTATTTCAATGTGTTTAGTTCTACTATGGGAAACAAGATTGTTTGCAATAGATATAGCACTAGTAGAATCACAAAATAGTGGTGTTCTACTTACTTGAATATCATAGTCGTCTAGGATGTTGTATCCATAGAAGTTGAGCACAACAATTCCTGCAGCCATATATTCTGATTCTGCTGTGGAGATAGCCACACTTGTTTACTTCTTGCTACTCTATGAAATCAGTCTTCCACCTAGGAATGACAGGTACCAGTTGTACTTTTCCTATCTTCTTTGCAGCCTGCAAAATCTGCATCTGAAATAACCTGTCAGTTACAAAGTCCTATTCCTAGGGTACCAAAGGCCTAGATAAGGAGTGCCCTTAAGTATCTCAGTATCCCTTTTGCGACTGCTGTCAAATGAGATTCTTTAGGGCAAGCTTGGTACCTAGCACAGACACATGTAGCATACATGATATATGGTCTACTTACAGTCAAATAGAGTAGGGAGCCAACTATCCCTCTATAAAAGTCTCATATACAGGTTTCCCTGTATCATCTTTGCTAAGGAGACATACTTGACCACATAGGAGTTTTCATGGCACTGGATGAATCTATACCCACTCCTTATCAGTTCTAGGGTGAACTTAGACTGGCATAAGGATAAACCATCTCAGTCTGCTAACTTGGAGTCCCAGAAGAAATTATAGTTCTCCCATATGCGCATCTCAAATTTGTCCTGCATAAGTTTTGCAACACTTTTTGCAAAGAACGACTTTCAGTAGACCAAAATCCT